>JAOEHQ010010767.1:0-16415 GCA_025447715.1 Asclepias incarnata
CTTTCGTTCGCGAGGTTAGGTGCTAATTGCTTTCAAGATATTGAAATACTTTGAGTATGAAATCAATGTAAAAGACTAAATAACGTTTTGAAAAACAACGTAATTGCAAATAAAGTATTGAAATAGAGATTTGTATAAAGTAATTCAAGATATCCGTTTGTAAATCAAGATATTAAGCTTTGAAAGTGAAGACAGAGTGAAAACAATGACACAGCGATTTGTTGACGAAGAAAAGCCCTTTATCCTTTACAGGTTCGCGAGCATATATAAAAACCCCTGGAGGAAACAATCGTTCATGCCTTAATTTTATTAATGAAATTAAAGATATTACAAACTAAAGAGCGTTTTTGATCGAGAACTAAGTGAAAATGAAAGTAAAAAGTTGTAGAATAATGAGATGAGAAGAGAATAGTGAGTGTTGGATCTGCCTATGCCTCGATCAAAGCCTCATTATTTATAATAGAACTAGCTAAGGAGCGTTAAACAAACATTCCGAGATATCCGGGATATTCCGTAGTTGATGTTGAACGTGCATAGACTTGGTAAAGTGAATGTTGAGCTCTTTTCCTTATGTGTTGAATTTAACTTGAATCCGAGATAATTGCCTTGACTTCGTTTTTCTTGACTTTTTCTTTTGTTATACCCGTTGAAACATAAGTATTGATATTTTCTCGTGATCTCAATATCGATCGTCAACACAGTAGTCTAATTCAAGATCCTGCAATAGAAAAATATCTTCCGGAGCCAAAATATCATTTTAGCACATTAGTAATTATATACTTCAAGATCCTTAAAGTCAAGATCCTTAAGGCTAAAATTTGACCCCGAACAAAACCCTCGAAAGATTATAGATATAGATAATAGATACAGAGCTTATAATTATAATATGTATCTATATATCAACGATCTTGAAAAGTTTTCAATGTTTTTCACTCAAACAAGTTTCTTGATTCAAACCTCGAAAGATTATGGATATAGATAATAGATACAGAATCTATATCTATATATGTATATCAGGCACTAATATAGACCAACAATCTTGTATATAGGGTAAGATATGTGTGTGTGTGTGTGTGTGTATGTATAGAGATAGATGTATATATATAGGGTAAGAATGTGTGTGTTGTTTATGTTGAAGATCTGGAAATTGGTTTGGGAGATGATAATATTAGTTTTATCATTTTTAATATTGTTTGTTGATTCATGATGGTGGTAGCTAGGATTGATGATGATGATGATGATGATGATAATGATGATGATGAGGTGTGTAAATACCAGATCTGAAGATTGATAGAGGTTAGAGATGAGGTAGGTGCAAAAGACGAAAATGCCCTCACATGGGCAACTTAACGGCAAAAATCCTAACAGAGTTAGGGCGTGGCCTGAAAGTGCAAAAAAAATGCCAACTTTAGGACATTTTTTGTAATTTTTCGAGTTTAGGTCCTAAAAGTGCAAAACAAGCCAAGTTCAGGAACGAAAAATGTAATTTACCCAAATAAAATTTATAGACCCCGTTTAAAATATACACTTTGGATATATAAAATGACCAATATAGTTCTTTCACTTATTTACATCATTTATTTCTTAACTTTTAAAATATATATTACCCTCTTTGCATCAATTACCCACACTACCCACCACCACCGTCGCCTGTCGCTGCCACCACCACAACTCCACCACCACCACCACCGCAGCATTGCGCGGGTTCCACGCTAGTACTATATAAAATTTACAACCCATTGTTGAAAGTTACACAAATTAAATATTGAAAATACCCATTATGCCCTCTACTCTTAAAATACATACATTAACCATTTACATTAATTACTTATACTACTCGTCGCCGCCACCACTACACCGCCACTGCCGCATTGTGCTGGTGCTCTTCTTTTTCTTTAATTGTTATCTTAGTAAATATGTTATCTTAAACTAGCAAGGTTGAATCAAGTGGTTAACACCCTTGCCTCTGGAGACACAAGCCAAGGATTTTATCATCATGCCGTTGGAGGTCCTTTTCTATCCAAGATAAAACCTGAAAGAAGCCTCTCTACACCGTTGTGGTAGGGGTAAGGCTGTCTACATCTCAACCTCCCCCATACGCCGTCGTTGTATTGGGACCCAAAACGCGTGGAAGACGACATTGGGTGTTACTTACTTACTTTTTTTTTCTAGTAAATATGTTATCTTATACTATACTAGGTTAGACGCCCGTACGGGGCACGACTCAATAGTTTTTTGTGATATTATAGTCAAGGTTCACCTTACACTTCATTCCACGTTTATTCAAAACCGAATAACTCAATCTTCTGGTAGACAAGTTGTACATATGTGTGGATTTAGTGTAAAAAAGTTAAGTATAAAAATGTAAGGGAATAAAAACATAAAATAGAAAATAACTTTGATCACACTACTATGAATAAAAACGATCCATCAAAACTATCACTATCAAATAGAGTCTTATTTATTGTATATATATAGTAATATCATACCATTATAGAAACGAACTTTGAAAAAATCAACTATACAATATTGAAGTTCGTTTTATTACTATATGTATAAAATAAATGAGACTTTATTTCTAATAATAATAATTTTGGTAGATCATTTCTATACATGGTAATGCGACAAAGTTCGTTTATATTTTATGCATTTATCACAAAAGTAAGCCATCTCACAATGAATAACATGAAAAATCCTTTAGATAAAATATGTTATATTTACATTATCTAAAAATTTGATACACTATTAAGTCCTCAACTTTTTTTAAGTAATACATAAGTAGCCTATACAAATCGGAGGTAGTCTAACAAGCAAAATGTCGTGATTGAGTTCAACTATCATTGGTAATAATTATATAATGTTTTTATAAGATGTGATTTGAATATTCACCTTTCATAAAAAGAAAAATAAATCAATAAATATGTTGATGTATATATATTTGTACAAATAAATTATATTTTTATATGTAAGTGTATACATGATAAATATAAATACATTTTTAAGGTTTTTTTTACATTAAAATATAACTATTTATACTATAGTATGTGTGGATTGTGAAATATAACTAATTTTGAGCATTTATATAAAATAAAACAAAATTATTTAGCAAAAGGATGGTTGTTCCTAGTGGTTAAAGCTTCATGTATTTAACTTGGAGGTCATGAGTTCTAGTCCCCTTACTAGCATATAAGTAGTATTTTTAAACATGTAATGGGAGGCTCGATTAGCTCGTGGGCTCGTTCGGCTCGAGACAGTTAAACGATCTTTCGAACGAGCCGAGCCAAAAAAAAACTTTTTAAGCTCGGCTCGTCTAACTACTCGACTCGAACTCGAAATAGTTAAACTCGAACTCGGTTTAAACGAGCTCGAGCTCGAGTAGCTCGCGAACAGCTCGGCTCGATTTTCACCCGTAGCTACCACATCAGACGAATAACGAGAGCACACCATTAGGTGTGTCTCGTTATTGCCTTCGTAATTGGAGGCTCATGAACCCGTTAACGAGATTTTTTTTAAAAAGAAATATTATATGTGTGTGTGTGTGTGTGTGTGAGAGAGAGAGAGAGAGAGAGAGAGATGTAAAAAAGACATGCATGTAAAAATAATAAATTCCGACCGGCAATTGGTAGGCGTGTACAAAAGTCGGGTTTTCAAAAATTCGGTTTCGAGTTCAACACGATTCAGTTTTTGGTCAAGGAAAATAAACCGGGTTTGATCCCAACCCGGGTCAGGTTCAACCCGATTTGGAGGGGGTAAAACCCCTACCCAGTGTAACCGGTTTAGGTTCGGGTTGGGTTGAAACCAGTTTGGAAACTAGTTTTTTTTTTACGTAATTGAATTTTTTGATTTTTTAGGCTTAAAAATTCATACTTTTATTATAGATCAAACTTTTATTGCACATTCAAATACTTAATAAGAGGTCTTCAAACACTAAATAAAAACATCTTCAAACTTCAAACGAGTTCGTCATTAAACACTAAATAAAAACGGCTTTATTAATAAAAGTTTTCAAGTCTTCAACATTAAGTCTTCAAGTCTTCGAGTCTTCATTAACTTTTATATTAAACATCTTCAGTCAACTTCAAGTCTTCAAACATCTTCATTCAAGGAGCTCTTCATCTTCATAGCTAGCCTCGCGCGAAGCTTCATCGAGAGCAATTTCTTCATCGGGAATTGATATTGAAACACCTGCTTCCACCTCGACATCATGTAGTTCTTGTTCAATGTCTAGTTCACCTTCAAGACTTGATTTGTCTTGTACATGTTTGGCCGCATCTAAGTGATCCTTCAAGCAAATACACATTTCCAATGATGCCGGTGTAAGTCTTGTTCTACGTAGAGTTAGTACCCTGCCACTAAGTGAAAAAGCGGATTCCAAAGCTACCGTAGAAGTTTGGGCACTTAGTAAATCTCGGGTCATGATGGCTAGCACGGGAAATTGAGATTCCCTTGCTTTCCACCAAGCCAAAATATCAAATGAAAGGAACTCACCGGGTTCCATAGTGGCCAAAAAATCGATTTGGATATATCTTCCAAATTCCCACTCAATGATCCCTCGCCCTCGCCCTCACCCCTAGCTCGTTTAGTGTTTTCACTTTTTAATTGATTTAAAAAGTTAGTCATTAGATTCAAGATTTGATAAGTAAAATACGATGACGAAGTTGAACCAACATTTGTTTCACCATGTTTACCAAAATACTATTGAAATAACTCTCTAAAACATTTGCTAAACTCGTTAGTTGTTTTTGCCACATGCATTGGGTCTTCGATATGCAAATCCAAATCGAAACTTATTTTTTCAATAAGTAGTTCCACCCCGCTAATGTTAAAACATGGGTTCAATGCAGCGGCACAAGCAATGGTAGGTGGTACTTCCTTAAAATATTTAGCTAGTTTCTTTTTCATGGGGTCTATAAATTTTTTTTATACAAACCACCCTTCCATTGGAATTCATTTATTTTTTCACTCATCAAAAAATTTTGATTAAGTACCAAATGACTCGTTGGATAATAAATACCTGATAATAAAGTAGTTGCCTCTTTAAAAACTTTTAGAAAATTGGTTTATTTGTTCAATAACAACCCAATTTAATGCCAAAAAATGGTTGAACCTTACCCTTATTTGCAAGCATATCATGAAAAACTTGTAAAGTATCTCTTTGACGTAAACCACACATAAACATTTTATAAGTCGAATTCCATCTCGTAAGCACGTCCCAATTAGGGGTTAAAAATAATTTATCCGTTTCCTTACACAATCTCATATATTGTTTATATCTACTGTTACCCGACTTACCCCCCATGAATTTATCTTGTAACATTCTTTTAAATTCGGTTTTTGCATTATTCACCTCCCACGCCCCTAACCCGCTTTGCACAACCAAGTTTATTATGTGTGCAACACATCAACCATGGTAAAAAGCATCCTTCAAAGGCGGATTGTATTTTATTATTAGTTTTCTTTTTGTTTTTTTAGAATTATTATTAGTTTTCTTACGGCACTAATATTGTTACTCACGCTATCAAATGTTATGGAACATTTTTTTTTCTTGTAGTTTAAACTTAGTTATTACATCTCGCAACATAATAAATAAGTTTTGAGCCGTGTGGGGATATTTAAATTTTTCAAAAGCAATAGTACGTTTCATCATTTGCCACGTTTCAGGTTGAATCCAATGTGCAGTAACACAAAGGTAAGAACCGAGCAAACCATGAGGAACCGATCAAACATCTGTTGTTAAGTTTACATTTGTTTTTAAATTTCAAAACTAGTTATTAAATCAATTTTAGCCGCTTTCCATAGTTTCATACAATCACGTCTAAGAGTAACACGACTTACTTGAGTATATCGAGGTTGAAGAGCGGTTTGAATGACCTTAGTCATTCGCGGGTTGTCGAAGTGGTTGAACGGCAAAACATCTTAAATCACAAATTGTGCAAATTGTTGACGGCATACCTCCGCCGAGTATGCAAAAATACTCTCGTCTCGTGCCATCGATGATTGACCCGATTGTGGAACGGATCATAGTCCTTCACAATATTTTCGGTATGCAACTTTAATGTTGTGTTGGATTCGGGTTTTAAAAATTTTCCGCATTTTTTACAATGCGCCTTCATCGAATGATCTTCCAACTCCACCATATCGAAGTTACACCAAACCGCCGGGTTTCGAGTTGTTGGTATCAATCGCATGATCGGTGGTGCATTCGAAGAACACCGGTGGAAACGGAAGAACTTTGGGTTGCCATTTTTTGAGCCTTTTTTTAGCGTAAATTACAAATATTTAGAATGTTTTGAGAGTATTTGAGTGTTGTGATTAAACCAAACTCAATATATCTATTTATACTAAGTTTAGGATAACAAAATGGTATTAAAAAACACAAAAAAGGGCTCAAAAATGGTCATAAACGGCTAGTTTTATGTTCTAACAGCTAGTTTTTAACGGCAAAAACCGGATTCAAACTGGTTTCACACCCCGGTTATAGAAAAACCGGGTCTAACGACTGGAATATAAACCCGGGTACAAACCGGCAGTTTTGGTGAACCCGGTTGGTTTTGACCAGTTGCGGTTTTGGTTTCGGCATTTTTTTTACACGACTAGCAATGGGGTATATGGCATGTGCAAATCAAATGGAGAAGATGACAAAGTCATCTATTGATTATTATAATTTATTATTATTAATTTTAACTTTAAACCTTGAAGTTTCAATGTTTACATTAAAACTACCCTCAAGTTAATATATTTTCTAAAGTGTTGTTATTATTATTATTATTATTATTATTATTATTATTATTATTATTATTATTAACAAAGTATAAATATAAATATATATGTAAAAGTGTAAAATTAAATAAATCATAAGTCCTAAACTAGTGATGACATTAGAGATGTTTTAAGAAATTTGTGAAGGGTTAGTAATGAGAGGGGATTTTCTGATGTGATAATGACTAGTGACAGACTAGTGATTGTTTGACCATTAGAAGTACTCTTATGGAGAAAAAGGAGGTGACGGTGGTGAAAAGATCGTGCTGGCGTGGCGGTACATTTTGAATGTGGTGGAGTGAAAGGTTACAAATAGTCTAATCATGAATACCACAATAGCTCAACCAAAACAAAGGTGGTAACATGGGTTACCCAAGAACATGTTACATTAGAATGAAACCTTTCATTCACCATTCTCATAATTCAAACACACTCTTGGCATTGGTTTGGAATATACAAAAACCATACGACTGGTGATGTCTAAAGTTTTGAGCACAAGGGTCGAGGCAATGAACTGCACTTTTGGAAATTTTTGACCATTTGTCCAATTTTCTTTTAAGCTAGATTTCTTAGGTTGGTCCGCTTGAGATGAAATATAATCCTTTCATAAGTAGATGGATCAAAATCACCACCTCCAACTCAAACTGAAACAAGCACATCTTACATATGGTTTTTCTTTCTAACAAAGACCCAAAATCTATTGCTCTTCAAAATTCTGGGACCGTGGCAACGTGGCCATTCACACCCATTGTACAGCTCACTATCAATGATATTATATGTAAATTGTACAATGAACAACAGAATGATCGATGCTAATATAAAATACCTTTTTTAGTGTCTATGAGAATGCTTTCTACTGCTATAATACGCCTCTCCACCCCTCCGGTTTTTTCTTTCCATGATTCTGAAAACAAATGAGATGACTCCTATGGCAGCCATAGCATAGAAAGCTTTATAAGGGGCCAAGTCTAAACCCGAAAGATAGCAACAATACCCAGCAAGGAGGTACACAAGCCCTTGTCTTATTTCATACCCTCTTATTCCGGGTATCTGAAAGAAGATGTTAAACTCCGGCTTCGTGTCACAAATACCGTGGAGAACGATACCCATGCAGAGCATGGAATCCAAGAACCAAGGGAAGTTGTGACCCATGCTAAGCCTCTGCAAACAAGAAGATTTGGTAAGAAATGTGTGATAGAAACTGGTCAGTATCATTATTTTTTTTACTAGAAATGAAGAAAGAAAGAAAGAAAGAATGAAAAAAAGCGATTTATTTACAACATTTACGTCTATTTCCATCATGCGAGTATTTCTCCGTGCTAATTAAATTGGGTGAATGGGACGATTAATATGTTGAAAAGTTAAATCGTCTAAAACACATAATATCATGCAAGATAAGTGCCACTTGCGTAAAAGAGTGAATGTAAAAGCTAGAGACGGAAATTTTGAGCCATTTACTCAAAAAATGGTCATTTTGGATTATGGTGTAATTCTAATGGATAAAATGAGTAAATAACCAAAAAAAAATCAGTTAAAAAGAAAATGGGTCATAAGGCACCAAAGTGTTCCGTAAATGCTTAAGAACCCCTAAATTATTTCATTCTAATATGAGATCAGTTTTAAAGTAATATAATTCATACATACTTGACACCAACTATTTACAAATAATTGGAAATATTTTGGACAGAAAGTGTTTTGGAGTAAAATTTAGACGTGTTACCCAACACACCCATTTTACCACCTATAGACACTAATTAATAGCTAGCATGATCTGGTTTTGTATGTAACTAGTTAGGATCACAAAAATCCATTTGTTTTTTTGCAGATCGTTTATTAGTAAACAGCTGAATGGATCATTGTGATGAACAGAAATCTGAGTTAACAGAAACGATGAGGGAACTATTGCTTGTACCTCTAACCAAGCAACAAGTGAAGGAAGAAACATCAGTAGACAAAGAAGATGGAGAATTAGCAAGCCCTGGCGGTGATGGAATATCTCTAATTGTGTGTCACCATAGGTTCTTGCAGAATCTGGGGTGCTGGAGCTGTTCTCATCCATACCTAAACCCTCCTCCGATTCATCATTGGACAACTTCTCCCCATTTCCAAACCCAAATAAATCTTCATTACGAGCCTTGCTGGATGCTGTAAAAAAGCTGTAAGAAAGAAAACGGATCTCCACGTTAAACAAGCTGATACAAATTTTAATGCCATATAGTAGGTTTAACTTTACGTCTTAAAACCGAAGATTAGAGGTGGCAATTTTAACCTTTCACTTATGCATAGGAACCCAGCCATCAAGAACTGCACAAAACTATCCCGTTTTGACCCATTACCCAACCCACTCAGATCTTCCATATTTGTTTTTTAAATTCTTAATACAAAAATCTAGATTTGTATTAACATTTTATAACCTTGTAACCATAATTGAACACTATTGCTTATAAATAAGTTTAAGAAATCTAGACAGAGTGATCCAGTCCAACCCAACCCGTCAAAAAGTGTACAAAAAGTCAAAAAAAACTATCCCGTTATGGCCCATTACCCAACCCACTTGACCTTCCTACGGTGATCCAGGTCAAGCCTGTTGCCATCCTTACAGTGATGAGTGATAATGGGTCAGTATGCGTTCCTATCTCAGACCAAGACCACACATAATTGACAAACCAAAAGTATTAACTTTGTTAAGGGTTGGACTCATATCTATTAGTATCAAGGTGATAGATATTCGTTTCATATGCTGTAAGGAATCAACATATCATCTGCTCCATGAAAAGAGGGGAATTTTCTAGAATATAATCACCAAGCAGCACAACTTATAGGTTGAATTACTAATACTACAATAAGTTGTATCCTACGTTTGCCGATTTGACCAAAAACTATTTTAGCTAACGATTTGACAAATACTTGTTTCAAAAGTGACTGAAAAAAATACTAGCGTACAAAGTTGCTTATGGTTTTATTTAATGGTAGCCTTGGTGGTTGACACATCAATTACTGACAACCGGAGGCAAAGAAGAAATTACTCAGTATAAAATATCCAAAATCTAGTTCTATTAACACTTTTGTGGTAATTAATACTAAAAATAAATTACAAGAAACTTATAGATAGTATTATCACCAATTCATTTTTATGGTCTCTTTTGGTTCCAGTTTAGCATTATCATTGACAGAAAAGGCTTGTCATTATCATTGACAGAGTTAACACAGAAAAGGATAATTCTAGGTTAAATGCAGTTGGTTCAGGGCTCCTTTTACACTGAGCATATAGGAGGACTTGAGTTGAATATTACCTGCACAACGCATGGTGACAGCAGAGCACATGAGAGAATATCAGAATAAGGAGACCTAAAGCTGGATGGACAAAGCAGACCAAGGCAATAGCAAGCAGTGATGAAGCCAATGATGGATTGGCATTTATGACCCTCATGACCTGTATACAAGAAGAATAAGTACTTTTACATAATCTCCATATGTGGCACATATAAGTATATAACGGAAAAGGAAAAAGGGAAGAAGACCCTAGGAAAAGAAGTGCAAAATCTAGAATGTTACAAACCGTATAATAATTACCTTTAATGAGAAAAAACTTGTGGAAAGATTAAGTATCCACCATCTCCACCTGAAAAAATGTTCTTTCTCAGTTCATTACAAGGATATCCATGGAAATTATTTATTTACCACAAGTTATTCCAATTGCATAAAAAGATGAAAGGAAACAAGAAAAACAGAAGGGCAAAGAAGTCAACTGAAAAAATCCAGTAAGTTAGTCCTGGGCTTAAAATATTTTGTGCGTTTATCCAAGCTGATTTCTTAGGCCGTGAGTTTTATTTAGTATGAATGCTTAGTTATACTTTTGGACGTTGGGTCATCTTTATAACAAGTTAACTATAACCATCGCATCTTAAATAAATATTTCAAGGGCAACTATGTCAAGTACTTTCAAAATTTTAACTTATTTAAGCGGCTGAATGATTAGAATTTCAACTTTTCGCATTTCTAAATCAGCTGGAAACCTGGAACACGGATATAGATAAGAAAGACATGATGGGCATCCACAATTCCACATGAATATGCGAAGCCTAGAGACGGCAATTCGGCCATTTTACTTGTAAATGGATCAATTTGGGTTATGTTTTATGACTTTTATCTGTAACAGGTCAAACTAAACCAAATCAAAAAGGGAAATGGGTTGGAAGTTGCTTAAATTGTCTTTTTAATGAACACAACATCTTGATTCACCTTAAGGAATAAATGAACTTAATATTATGTTAGTTTTGTATTCATAAAACAATTGGACAGTGTTCTTTTTGGGTCACCAGACGCATGTCAAATTGAACTGACTTTTCCCATTTTGAGCATTACCCTTCCTGCCTGACCCACCCATAATTCCACCTCCAGCAAACCCTAACAGATGAACGCACAAAAATGCTTAGATAGAGAAAAAAGTGTGTTTGTGTGTGTGAGAGAGAAAGACAGATGGACTGACCTTGTCTTAAAGAAAACATGTACTTTCGCAATCCCGTGGGAGAGTATCTGAGTGGTCAATGTCAAAAAGATTATGGTCCCATTAGCTACTAGATAGCAAATCAATGAGACTGCAAAGAAGCTACCAGCTGAAGGAAATGGTTTTGGACTTAGAAATGAACTAAACAAAGCAATCAGAATAGGTGCAATAGCAAGGAGAAGGAATGGAAGTGGCATTCTCAGATTTAATTCTACTGCAGACAGCAATGAAGGAACAGGCAGATCAAGCTCCCATGCATTCGCTTGCCTCATCAGACCAAAAAAGACTACAGCAAAAGAGAAACCAATAATCTGCATCAAAAAAGTCCAATTGAAATAATAAGCTAATCAATAGATACAAGGGTCAATAATTAACAGATATGGGAATTTGAATAGAAAGGTTATGTACTTCATCAGAATTTCCAATTTTCCTTTATAGGTATCCAATTATGGGATGATTTGATGTAATGTAATCCGACTTGGTGTTGACTTTTTCTGATGTGACACAGATATGGTGTCTGGAAATGGGTAAACTTGCACATTTACCTTAAATGGAAATTTTATGAAGTTTAATGGTTTTCATTGGTGAAAACAAAGTATGTTGCCTGAAATAGAAATCCACCTAAAGTTCTATCTATGCAAATTTCATGACAAATATACACAAAACTATAAAGGTAATTTCAGCATATAGTTGAAGGCAACTTGAGCTACATAGTAAGGCTATCAGACAAAAAATAGTATTTAAATTCAGCTTATAAAACTCACCTGAGAGGCGTATAAAAGCATAAATCGACGGGCAGCTGCAGTTAAAGAAACAGAAGCACTAGTTTTATAGGAACAATGCGGATCTACCTGCATACAGATTAGATTAAAACTCATAAAAATTTTTGTGTATTTAATATACTAGCGATGAACAATGTATACGTGTTAACTTTACCAGTAACAGAATGTTGGTCTGCTCGGATCCCTGAGTTGAGCTCCAGAGTGCAGGTGATGAGTCCACTTCGATTGTACGAGAGTACAAATTAGGAAATATGTGAAGACCAGATGTAGCTTCCCATGCAAGGGCTACAGGCGGAAAGCAACGAAGCTTGCAAAGTTCTACAAGATTAAGAAAAAGAATACACTAACACAAAAATTGTAGGAAAGAATAAAGATTTAAAAAGGTTTAAGCAGGCATTTTCTGTAAATGACTCTAGATGGACCCTAAGCTTTTAGTTAATCAAATTGTTAACCTCGAATAAAAGAATGAGCTTGCTTGGGGCTTTCGCCATTAATCATGGGGAAATAATTTAAGTTAAAAGATGAAGCAAAGAGTCTTACTGCCACTATCCATATCTCCAGCCTCTTCAACAGAAAGTCCAGACTTCTTAATCCCACAGCCTGTAGTTTCCACGGACACTGTAGCAGGCAACAGCCCTAAACTGATACTGAATGTAATATTCATTGCAATAGGATGATCCTCCTTAATGAAAATGTCCTGCAACATTTTAAATCCAATGGGTTACTTTAATAAAGAGAAATCAACTAGCAATACAGGTAGCAAAATGGGTGAGTCAGGTAACAGCGTGAAAAAGGGTTGCTTCGGTACGGGTTGTGTCAAGTTTACCTGCAAACATTCAACCTGATCACAACCCATTTGACCTGTTAGAGAAAAAACTATAACCCAAATCTACCATTCATAAGTAAATGTAAAAGGGTCAAAGTGTTCACATCTAGCCACTAACAAGCCTTTGGCCAAATGGTAACCCCATCCAAGAGCAAGGGGGAAAGGGATCCAAGTCATATAAGAGACAACTGAGTGCGTGTATTTAGCAGATGAAAGAAAAAGATAAATAGACAACGAAAATATAAATAAAAAAAAACCGAAACAGTAATCACCACTTCTAAAAAGTACTAACCTTCTGAGAATACGCAGAGAGAAGCAACAATTGAGAAGAAAACTCTTTACTCCCTTCCTCCGGGTTGAAGAACTGCCCAACTGCCATTGAAGCTGCAGGTGGAGGTCTTCCTGAAACAGTCTGGGTATATACTATATACAATAACTATCAGTTGCTCAGCTCAGACTTTCAGAATATCATTATTAACAAATCTATATGATAATCTTCACAGTAAAATAAGAATAAAAACCAAAATTGAATGTCCAAAAGATCACTGCTTATCCATATCATATCCAAGTGCATGTGCATGTGTATGGGAGAATAACTATGCAAGTCAATTATTTTTTAGTAGAAAGAATGAAAAGATGATGACAGAACTAATTGAATTGCAACTTTCCATTTTGATATTGAGATCAGGCACACTGAATATCCAACATTCAAATTGTGCATTCACGTCTCAATATTTAAGCATGCATCTAATTCGAGGTTGAAAGAATTTCAATGCATGAACAATCATTTGCTTGAAGCCACTTTCTATGCTGTGTTTTATAGAACACAAGATATCAAGTGCTGAACAACAATCGGTTACCAACACAAACAAGAGGGATTAAGTGATTCTGTTCAGTTTTAAGAATAATCCATTATGATCTCAACCAAGCTTCAACAAAATCCACATAGGGGAGCCACTTGAAATGATATTTATGTTAAACTTGGATGGTAAGGAGACATTACTGGGCTTGGTGCAACTGAGATTGTCAAAAATCTGAAACCATGCATATCCTTCGGGTCCAACCAAAATACAGCTGATGGCGGTGGTTGTTCTGTCTGACTTCCTGGTTCAATCTATGGACATAAAGGTACATTCAAATAGATAATCAATTTAAACAACTTATTTAAGTGCAAGTGAAAATGACTCATAGCTGATGAATATGAGAATGCAACAAAAAGGACAAAAGCAGAAAATAAAGAACCTATTAGGTATGGGTATTAGTACCTGCCTTGGTGCTGGTCCTGAAGGAATCTGGGCAATCTTTGATGTCACTTCTACAACCCTTTTGCTACGAGGCAAAACTGACGCAGAAGTTCCTTTTTCAGGCCAAAGATGAAGTCTAATCCCATAACAAGGAAGAAGATTTGTCACAAGAACAAAGTTATCTCTTCCATTTGACCCCTGATAATTGGTAAGTTTTATATCTTTATGACAAAATAAGATAACAAACTATAAGGTAAACCAACAAAACAATGTCACCAGAGCAAATACTTGACATAACTTGAGAATTTAATCACCGTCGGGTCATGGAGAAAAACATGTCAATTCCAACCTCCGAATTCAGCTTAGTATAGTATCCCTTAAAATAGAAATTTCTACCCTAATGAAACATCTGAACATATTCATTAAATAGTTCAAAGAATCTACAACATAGTTGATAAGCATTGTTCTAAATTTCTGATTCTAGGACCTATGGGTTAAAAAGGGAAGAACAAGAGGGTTTCCCAAAGCTTAGGTTGTTTAAAAGTTCGTTTTTATCAGAACTCAAAACATAAGTTAAATGACAAATAGCAAAATAGAATTTAAGCTGGGGAATAAAGTGTGGATTGGTCTGGTGGAACAAACTGTAAAACTACCCAATAATACCAACGTGAGTAAGATATGTTTAGATGGCAAAATGAGCAAGTAGAGTTATGGGTCTAGTCGACTCAAAAAACTTTTTGTCCCCAAAAAAAGTTGTAAGTAATTAGCAAGGTTGTAAATAACGGTCGGCGGTCACTCGGCGGCCGACCACCTTTAAGGATAAATCTCATTTCGCGGAGATATATCGGCGTTATAACGGAGACTATAAATTATAAAGTAATTTCCTTTTAAAAAAAATATATATTAACAATATCCCAACAAAATAAGTCAATAACCATAAAAAACTATAAAGTATAACATAAGATACCTATACTTATTTTTATGTGAATTTTTTATTTTCTTAAAATTTACAACAATAATGTACCCAACTAAAAATGTTGGTGGTATTATTTAAATCAAGTCATCTTTCTGTTTGATAAGATATTTGTATTGGGCCAAAACCAAATTTGGACTAATAAACACAAAACCATTAGGTTAAATATATGTATCTATCTATTATCCATGGCCGTTAAGCCCCGTTAAGGCCGTTATTTGACCGTTATTGACTGCAACCTTTAAATCTACCCTACAAGACAAATAACGTAACGGCAGACCACTTTTAAGCGTTATAACGCCGTTATAACGGCCTTTAAAACCTTTATTTACAACACTGATTTTTAAAACTACACGCTTTTTGGTGCGGATAATTTCATATACACTTTTAAGTATGAACATTTGTATTTTATAACACCTATTATATACACATAAAAGTGTGATCTTTTAATTCAATATAGTTTTACACACATAAAAGCATGACAAACTTTTATAATCCTTTCACACTAATTAAAAGTGTGGATATATGTAATATTTTGTTGACTAATAGTGGTAAAATATATTATTCTCATATATACTAATTTCCTATAATGATATTCAGAATCAACACAATCATATGAACAACAAAATTATGATATTATGGTAAAAAAAAAACTAATCGCTTTGATAAAAAAAACAATGACCTTTTTGCTACGTTAGGGCTTGTATAGTTGTATTATCAGATAAGTGTTAGCAAAGTGTTAGCAGGTAGAAAAAGTGGAATATCCGATGAAATGTGTTTTAGGTGTTTTATGGTGTGAGGATAATGATACTTGTGTGGTTTATAATACATTATTAGCTTTAAAACCCGCGTAAACGCGGGGTTGTTATTAGAATTTTTTTAATTTGTATAATAAGTATTAATAAATGATAATTCATTACGATTAATTGATAGGTGAAAACAAATATCAACTTGTGACGATGTATTTTTGTAAATATTTCAATAATATATTTATTTTATATATTTAAAACAAATATATGGATATTTTCTAACAGTTGATCCTAAAGATACTACTAATCCATACAAATATTTTTTAATTACATATTTTTATTTCATTTTCTTTAACTTTTTAATAATTTAAATACACATAAAGCAAAAAGTTATTATATACCTAAAATAAATATAGGGATATTTTTTTAATATATATACCTAAACACACTAAGAACCTATTATGGGAATATATATAATAACTGGAAAAAAAAAGATAATTTAACATCATAAAATTAATACAACAAACTTCTAAATAAAGGATGCGAAAGTTAACATATTATGGGAATACATATCA
>JAOEHQ010010778.1:0-16413 GCA_025447715.1 Asclepias incarnata
ACCCGGTTTCAAACCCGATAGGAATCGGTTGTGGGTGGGTCGGGTTTTTCTCGATTGGGTTCGGGTTCAAACCCGGGTCGGGTCCATGGCCAACCCGGTTTCTCTTTTCGGCAGACAACCCGGTTCGGGTCGGGTTCGGGTTCGGTTTCTCCCCGACCCGATTTTTTTGCACGGCTACAGCGAACATGTAAAACCGACCCAAAAATAGGTGCGGTGTCTGAATGGCCAAAAAATAGTGAAGCGTTCCAATGAGAATTCCAAAGTATGTGAGAACGGTAAGAACCATGCTTGATAAGGGCAAAAAAGGAAATACAAAATTAAAATTCCTTACTTTCCTCCCTTGCTGGCAAAAAAAATACCATCCGCTAAGTAAAGCACACATGCGTAACATGGGTCCCTCCACTCTCCAATATGCCATATACCACCCTTAAAAGTCTTAAAAGGTAAAACAAGAGGAAAAAAAAACCTTTACATACCTTTTTATTTTAACATCATCCAAGAACAAACTGGATTATTGATGAAGAATATTCTTCGAAAATGTAATTCTCTATTGTAATCCATCCATACATACAACAAATTTCTATAAAATGACTCTGTAGTTTTTTATTTGTATCATTTAACCCATTGAAACCGAAAAAAAAAATCCCAAATAACCAATGTATGGACATATTTGTTCAACAGTGTTAAAGAAATGGTAACTTACATGTTGAAACAAAACAAAAAAATCCCTGTATGTTGTTGGTTGATTGGGAAGCTTCTGGGTTTGATAATGTTGAAATGGAACAAAAGAACCCCAGTACATTGGTTGATTTGGGGGTACTATATATTTTATTATTTTGGGTTCTGAGATATGAAGTTACATCATCTACCATTCAACATTGTAATGCTAAGTTCATTGGTAGAACTTGTTCCATATGAGCTTGAAGCATGTGTGGTATTGTCCGGACTTTTTCCAACGAAAAAACCTGGTTTTTGTGGCCAAGGCAATGGACTCTCGCTCCCCAACATCAGAATGACAGAAGTCATGGGCGGTCTGTCTTCTGGTCGACATTGAACACACAGCAAACCCACGTGGATTGATCGTAGAACTTGAGATACATTGATTGATTCACGCACACACTTGGCAACTAGTTCCAGGGATCTGCCTTCTTTATGTAGTCCCCATGCCTATCAAGAACAAAGACACAAGTAATTACTAAAGAAAGTATAAGCATTATGTTGTTTCAGAAGGGTAAATTCCATCAAAAAAAAAAAAGGATCAGTATGTTCTCATTTTTGTTTCGATAACCAACTCTATTTGCACTTTACCCATGAAAATGAAGATGGTTACCCAAAATAAACCACAGTATGTTACCCTTTAGTACAGCTTTTCTTTTCAAAACTACCCACGCAAACACTTACATGTCCAATAAGACTGCTGTTATGTTCATTGTGGATGAATACTCTATTTTTCTCCCCGCACACAATTTCCAGCATTAAAACACCAAAGCTATATACGTCTGATTTTATTGAAAAGATACCATCCCCTGCATACTCTGGCGCCATATAGCCACTGCCGAAAAGCAAGTTAATGTTTGATTTACTTCAGATAAATGTAGAATGAGAATAGGGTCAATGAATCTCACTATGTTCCAACTATCCTGTTTGTGTTTGCCTCCATCTGATTTCCTCCAAAGCTTCTAGCCATGCCAAAATCTGATATCTTTGGGTTCATATCCGAGTCAAGCAAAATATTACTGAGTTTGAGATCTCTATGAATGATTCTGAGCCGAGAGTCCTGGTGAAGATAAAGAAGTCCACGAGCAATTCCATTGATAATGCGGTAACGTGCAGACCAATCAAGTAGTTTGCTTTGAGTTTTATCTGTGAATCATTTAATATTTAGTCTGTGTTATTTGATTTATTGTTAGGGGTAATGATCTAAATCGACAGTCTACTTTTTTATTTGCTACTTTTAACCATTTTACTTTTTTTCCCAATAAAGTGAATAAACCAACAAACTTTTAAAATTTGTCTCTTTTTAACCATTGTGCCCCAATACCGAAATGGATGATAAAATCTTGTTAAGTTAGATATGACGAGCTTACGATTTAAATTCGACACAACTTGGGTTCTCAAAAGAACTTGTATTTCGATTCTCCAAACACTATATAACTAAGTTTTATAGAACTCTCGTATTACTATGGTGAGTTTACAACCTAAATCATGTTATGTGATACTTAGCTTAACAAGATTTTATCATGCTTTTCAGCATTTAAGTTACACTATGGTTAAATAGAGACACATTTTAGAACTAAAACAAAATAAATAAATAAGATGGTTTAATCACTGAAATGTCAACGTACGTTTCATTTTGTACACAGTTGCACGTTGAACTTTTTTATTGCACTGCCGGTTGCCTAACGAACTTTCAAAATTTGTTCACATATGCATATCGTACCTTCTTTTTTTTTACCATCAAACGTTTAAAATTGTTTAGATATGGTCATTAAACTTTGAGTACATATATGGTCATTAGAAAATTCAAATTTGAATGACCACATGTGAACAAAGTTTGAAAATTGACGGCCATTTTTAAGCAAATTTTCAAAGTTTGATGGTAATAATAAAATACGATGTGCATATATAAACAAATTTAAAAGTTCGTTAGGCAACCAGTGCAATAAAAAAGTTAATGGTGCAAGTTGGCATTTCAATGATTAAACCCTTACTATTATTGTAACTTTAAAATTGCATTTACCAAATATGAAGGTGTCGAGTCCTTTGTTTGGCAAGTATTCATATATCAACATCTTTTCAGCTCCCTTGATGCAGCAACCCAAGAGCTTGACGAGATTTCGGTGTTGTAATTTAGATATTAAGATGACTTCATTCTTGAATTCATGAAGTCCTTGAGTAGATGTTTTCGCTAGCCTTTTCACTGCTATTTCTTGCCCATCATCAAGTACACCCTGGAATATAACTTTGTAAAATTTGATACAAAGTGCCTTGTATACAACTTCAAAGAGTTCATGTTTTATGTGTTATTTCATTTTGGACATTTTAGATTGTTAAATGCTATAATCTTGTGAGTAAATCACACGAATTGGTCCCTACAGTTGGAGGTAAATTTCACTAATCTTATTGTACCGCACAATAATCATATGTACTACACAGAAAGACATGGTTTCATATTATACCTTGTAAACAGGTCCAAAACCGCCCTCTCCAAGCTTATTTTTCATTGAAAAGTTGTTAGTAGCTTTAACTAATGTCGACAAGCTACATATTGGTAGCTCTAGATCAGTATTTCCATTTGTATTTTCATAATCACGATCATGTTCAGACTCGTTTCCATTTGTCCCTGCAAAAGTCGATAATCTTATCTTCATTAAATAGTACTACTAATGCTCATACATGGAAGTGGCAAGATGGGTGGGTAGGGTTATGGGTCAAAATGATAACTTGTGGTTTTTTATTTATTATTATTAGTTCTTTTTTTTTTGTACAGAGTTGGATCTCACAAGGTTGTATTGGTTGACCAGAAACACTTTTTGTCGACATAAAATTTTATAAGAGGTTTGTATGTTAATTAAATATGGTTAAAAGAATTCTATTTCTTTTTGTAAATCAGTTTTATGCAGTCCAAATACACTTTTGATGACATTTTGACCCGTTTCTTTTTAAGGCATTTTTTCCCCCTTTGATAGAGATATAATATATCATAATTCATAAGTAGTCGACCCATTGACGAGTAGAGGGTCTGACTTTAACAATTGATACTTGGTATATAACCTCCTACCTTCTTGCTTTCGCCTCTTCCTTTTATACCGATAAAATAAGCATAAGGACACTAGTAAGACCAGAACTACAGAGGCGATAGGGACAATAACTCGTACTAGTCTCCCAGCGCTTGAGCTTTTACTGTTTTCTGTTGAATGTATGTCAAAACATAAGTTCATTAGACATTAAATCGGATATTGAAGTTAGTAAGAAAATAAACTACGGTATTGATTTACCTAGCTCTGAAGGTGGCAATCGTATGAAAAGACTGTCCCCATTTTCATCAAATGTTCTTATATCAATTAGGTCACCAAACCATATCAAGCAACCACTCCCAGTCCCAGAGATATTCGAATTTGTGTAAGCAGTACAGGAACAATTGCTTTTACACATCCTTCCACATTCTTTAATAGTCATGGACTGGTTATACCAAGACCCTTGAGTGTCAGGTAACTTCAAATTCGAGTACTTTTTGAACCCTTCCCCAGGTCCACAATCCATAGGGGTCTTACGTCGACACCCTTGTGACCAATCTGCAACCCTCCATTGTTCAGGTGAAGTGGGTTCGAACCCCTTCAAACAATCACAAACAGGGCTGTTATTAATGTTGCAGCTCGCAAACGGCCCACACACATTGTATTCATCACAGTGATCCTTCTCTGGCGCCGAATAAAGGTCCCATTCTTGCTTGCTATCAATCCATAACAAACGCTCCATAGTACCACTAGGCTGCAACACCACCCTTGTGTAAACTGAATCATTTATAAGATTATAGTGGAAGTAAATTTCTTTTGGATTAAGAACAAAGTCGAAGCTGAAAATTCGGTTTGTTCTCATTCCTGGAATTCCAGTAAACCTGAGTCCGTTCCATGGACCTGCTCGGAATCTTATTCCCTTGCCATTTGTTATGATCATCTGAGGATAACCTTTCTTATCAAGCCATGAAGTAAACTCACCGGCAGCAGGATCATCGTTAGATTTCCATGATGTGAAGTGTCGTTCAAACCCGGTAACCATATTCCAGCCATGCTTCATTCCTGGAAGAAAGTTGTCAGTCATATAGTCGAAACTTTGCCATATAGGATTTTCTTGTTTGGTGTCAACTTCATCGTAAATTACAAAGTTGCCCGTATCTAGAAGCTGACCAATCGGATTCTTTACTGACTTAGTTGATGAGTTTGAGGAAGACCATACTTCATTGCCCATTGCATCCCGGAGCAATAAAACTCCATGGACAGTCAGAGTTAGCTCGCTGGAGTTATCGGTGAGTGGTGTGTTTCTGTTGGCTACCCATACAACGGTCTTATTTGATATTTTCTGGTACCAAATTCCGACATAATAATTTGTGGAGTTACGAGTAAAGAAACCAAGCTCGAATTTTTGTTGTGGTGATGAAACGATGGTTTCGCCATATTTAACTGTTTGGTTTGCTGATATGGTGCTTGCTGCAGCTCGTGTACAAGATATTGATGTACAAAGTAGAATATGTAAGGCAAACAAGAAGTTGGTTTTCGTACGAACCATGTTTAAAACTTTCAGGAAGGAAGTATTATTAACCATTGATAAAGTTGTTTTGAAAATTATATATGGATGATGAAGAAATTAATGAAAAATTGAAAATAAAATATCTAGGTACTTATAATATATATATTCGTGGAAATTGACTCGCTGAACTTCACGTAATATTTTACGTGAGAGTGTTTATAAATGCGATTTCAGAAAAGAATTAAGTGGAGAAAAGTCCTTATCAGCAATGAAAGAAAGTCAAAAAGCCGGGATCGATAGAGTCTGAGGTTTTTGTTTGAAACCATGTTTGTTACGGTGACACCATATATGTTTCACCATATATATTTAACTGTTTGATTTGGTGAAACATATATGGTGTCACCGTAACAAAACATACACCATATATGTTATGGTGTACGCTATGGCGAAGCCAGGATTATAAGTCTAGGGGCCGAACAATTTAGAGTCTAAGTGTATGTTTTGTTAGTTGGTCAATTAATTTTTGGATTAAATTAATACATAAAAATAACTAGAAATATAGAGTTTTATAGACATTGCGGGATAGCAACGGCCACCATTCGTCTCCATGTAGCTCCGCCACTGTGTGTATATGTTATTAATGTACCAAGTACATCATACATATATGTAAGCTAAAAAACGACTTTGTATTCCTAAAAATGCACACGAGTCTTTAATAAAATCACAATCTTAAATATGGTAACAGGATCATAATTACAAATGCCGAAAGATAGTGTAGTAGTGCCGGTCAATGCAGGTCGTCGATCATAATTAGTTTGAACGCATGATTTCTATTGAAAGAAAATTATTTCACATATATTAAGCTCGCTCTACTCACAACTAGTTTGTTGATTGTAAAGTTATGTCGAATATAACTAGGCCAAATATCATTTGGTTAATATTCACATGCTAATGTTGAAATATAGTAATAGTAATTAATATATTGTTATCAAATCTTTTTGAAAACTATTGTAGTACTATTTTTTCTTAATTCTGATGATTGACTGATTGTCATGTAGTATACTACTTGGATCCGAAAAGGTCAAAGTATTTGAAAGATGGATGTAAAAAGTCAAAGTATTTGAAAGATGGATGTGAAAAGTCAAAGTATTTGAAAGATGGGATAAAGCTTAGTGTGGTGGAAACTTATTTCAAAGATTCAATATCATAAGCATCGACGACAACACAAGTGTCTAACGTTTTAAATTTGTCATGGTTCATGCATGTTCATATCTGTGAATGTAAATCTAACAAAATCTAGTTTTGGCCTCAAACGCGTTTATGGAAAACGACAATGCAATGTGGGTTTACGATAAAACTTATTGCACAACCACAAAAATTGTTATGAGACAAAACAATTGTATTATGGTGGAACCCTTACCCTTCAGATTTGTCGGCTATTATCTTTTCACGATACTATTTTGTATTTTTATCTTTAGAAAGATGATTATACATGCATCCATGTTAATCCACATATATCTAGAACTAGATTAAACCGTACATTACAGTTGCACGACCTGAATAAAATAATTGTGATAGAAGTGGGTTAAAAATAGAAATGTAATACGAATAGTTGAGAATAGATATTCGCATATGAAAATTCTACACAACAAAATACTAAAAAGTATAAAAAAACATAAATTCGTAAACAAAGTGATAAATGAATTTGTGACACTAAACTCTGAATAATAGAGAAAAAATAGTGAAAAAAAATGTGTAGATATAAACATAATAAATAAGTAAAAATATTGGTAAAAAAAAAAGAATTTTTCTAATGACAGCCCTTAGGGCTGTCAATAATCTGCATAAAAAAACGTGTACCTTTCATATCAAAAGCTCACCCCCTGAATTTTATGGTAAAAGTACAATTAATTTATGCACGTTAATGACAGCCCTAAGGGCTGTCATTAACAAAACCCAAAAAAAAAATAAGATAGGTTAATTATCATCACTTAGATAATCATTGATTTTTCCAAACTCAACAATCTAAATTGATGACTGTTACGATCTTGCTTATAGCAAACAAAGTACATTTTATGATAACATACCTAAAAAAAAAAAACATTAAATTAAATTATTGCTATTATTATTATACATATTTTTAAGTTATATGATAACAATAAAATATATTGATGACGACCAAATCCTTCAAAGAGGTTGCCTAACATTTTGTTTTCTATTCTTTTCAAGTGGAGTCAATTCTTCGACACGTGATGCAATCAATGATATCTATGTTTTTGGATATAAAATTAATCAGATAAAATTATGAATCAATTAAGCCTACACTAATTTATAAAATAAAAGAAAATATAAATGAATTTAAAAAGGTTAGCAACAATGTTAGCATTTTTTGGATATTTTATGGCTTATATATTATTAAAAGAAGCAAATTAAATCCATGAAGAGGATTCATCAAAACCAAATATACAATAGTTTAAATATGTGAGGCATGATGAGGTTTTTTCTTGTTTTGTTTCACCCATTACCAACAGCACTAAAATTACTGATTAAAAAAGTTATGCCATAAATGAAGATGCAATAGATTTACTTTTTAAAGATGTCCGGATACCACTGTGTAACAACATACGAAAGGAGGTGATTCGTACACCACCAAATATGTATCATATTATTATACAGTACAACACCTTAAAGCATGTTTGGTGGTGTACGGTTAAAAAATAGTGGTGTACGGATCATCACCTCATACGAAATCATGGAATTAATTTTAGATTATACAATTAATCAATAGATAAACATTAAATGAAAAATTAAATCTAATATAAAACATGAACCAAAACACACAAATTGATTAAATCTAATATAAAATATCATAAACCTACTCATCAATTAAAATAGTTTCAAGAGTTTTTGGATTCGTAGCATTTCTAAACCGTATCCAAGACACAAGATAATGAACTACCAATATAATATTTTATTTCATAAGAATTATATCTTTAATCATAATGAAGGAATTGGCCTGGCCATGATCAAAAAATAACAAAGCAATAAAAAAATCTACAGATTGATAGATTGTTGGAGGGAAAAAAAAACCAATTTCAACATGAATCTTTTATAATCGTGGAAACAAAATATTTACTTACTTCGTATATATCATTAATCTATTAGTTAATACCTAATAAGTCTAAAAATAAAGGTTTGAGTTTTTAAAATTCAAATATTTAGATGATACTATTATTGTTACTAGAATTGTATCCGCGCAATGCGTATTGGTGGATAATTTATTAAAAAGTTAAATTGTAGTGTACATAAAATTTGTAAACTCCATTCGGTATATGCGTCAAAAGGTCATTGTAGCCGACAGTCGGCTTCGTCGACCGTTGGTACTGTATTGTCTAACACACGAGTATATAGATTGTGTTTATTATTAAACTTAGAATATTTAAAAATAAAAATTATTATATAAATTAATATATAAATAATGTAAATAATATAAATCTATACTCCTTAATAAAAGAGCCCCCCTTCCTTATTTCTCAAAAAAACCACTCAATCTTCCTATTTTGCCTTTCACTTCTATTCATTAATTTAAACATCTCCACCTAATATACCTATAATACCCTTAATGAAATAATTAACAATAGAGATCACTCAACCATTAAAATAATTACACTATCCCCTTCTACATCAATTACTTATACATTCACCACCACACCACCACCGTTGCCCCCACCACCCATCGTCGCCACCGCCACCGCAGTCACCCTTCGCCGCCGCCACCACACGCGGACATGCGTCTAGTATTAAATGATAAGGTAAATGGGTAATGCTAATTATGGTAATATTTAAAGGGGAAATGATAGGTATTGTGGATTTGTATAGAAAAAATAAAAAACTATTTTGCCCCATGAATTTTATTAAATGTACACATTAAGTCCCCGGTCTGTGAGAATAGCAGTACCTAACATAGGTACTACCTGTAGTACGTATACTTTCCTCATATTTAAAACTTCAAAATTTAAGACACAAGTCAAATGCTTGTAGTATATATTAGGTTCGTCTGTTTTTGTATATACGATTCATTACGTGTTCAAATTTAAGTTTGAATTTGATATTTAATATTAAGGATAATACCTCAAAAGGCCACCCATATATTTAATTGATTTCTTTTAGGTCACCATTTTATTAAAAAAGATTTATATACCATCCAAATTGGTTATTTTTTTCATTTACAATAATTCTGGCCAAAACTACTTGTTATAAAAAGGATTCATTTTCCGATCATCTTCATATATAATTGGTTCAGAAAGAAAACGAATCCGGTGTTGATGATTACGAATTCAAATGTTTAGATTGAAGATGATTGATGAAGTTAGATAACTTACATTTTTAAATAAAGGGTATTTTTGTCACTTTATTATTTTTATTTGTAATTTTAACCTAATTGATACAAATGAAAAAAACTATAAATTTAAGTGGCCTATAAATCTTTTTTAATAAAATGATGGCTTAAAAGAAAACAATTAAATACATGGGTGCCCTCTTCAGGCATTATCCCTTAATATTATCAATTATCAATAAAACTAATTACGACTTCTAAGAACTAAAGTGGAGATACTGACTACTTTAACTAAATATCTTACTTTGAGTAAATGATTTCCATAGCTAAAACATTTTAATTTAACTAATGACTATGACTAAGACTAAGGTGGGTTTTTTTTTTCCATAAAAAGGTATGCAAGACATCATATGTCTACGGGCGCGCAAGCACGTACCTTAAAGACTGTTTGTTTAAAAAATCGTAAAGACCTTAAAAATGTTTCTTTTAGCTTAAAAAAAAAGTTTTTTCTTTCATCTTCACAAAGTGTGAGGACAAAACACCCACCCGATCTCCTCTCTTTTCACACATCCAACCCAGTTCCTCTCTTTTCACACAACACCATAGCTAGCTAGCCAGCCTCCTCTGTCGCTCACCCACCTCTGCTTGTCAACCTCATCGCCGGTCACCCCGTTAGTCGGAATGTCCTTCTCTGACCAGCCACCTCAGCCATCCATGAACTTACTTCGAATCAATTGTTCAAGATTGACTCATTCTTGCGAAGCTAAATGGTTTTTTGGGTGTTCCATTAAAATGATATAATTGCAACAGAAAGTCAAGTTCAATGGATAGCCAAGTCAACCACCATAATCAGCACAATAAAGTAGTGGTGGAAATTTACTTATGATTTGGTCAACGTGGGTTTGCCTTACATATTATAGTATTATGAGAAGTGATATTCGTACTATAATTTTTAATAATTGTATCACACCGTACATATTTTATAACATATAATATAAATATTTAATGCATCACTTTGATAAATTAATCAATGCATATGATACTAATATCATTTTTTTAGTATTATATACACCATTTTTCTAGTATTATATACACCATAATCAGATGGAATCAGACTGTCTTCAAAACATAGAGCCGGTGAACACAATTTGTAATAGAAAAAAGTGAACACATTTGAAATGGCGTAACAAAATCACGGTTTTAAAAAACTCATTTTTAAAGCTCATAGTAAAAAACACACATTATTCATGTAAAAAAAATTTGTTTGTAAAAGGCTCATTATTCATAATTTTTTAAATGATTTCCATAAAACTATACAACTTTTAAACTTAAAATTTAAATTTACATATGTACCTATCACACTTGATATTGGACTATTGGTAGCTAAAATTATTGCACTAACCTAATCGAAATGTCTATTTTTCAACTTCCATTGTGTTTCCTTGCCCAAGTCTTTACGGAGCTCTTCGACCTCTTTAACCGGCAAATCTTGTATCTTCTATATATACATAATAGTTTAATTAAAAACCATGAAGATAAAACCAAACACATATACAATGCAGATAGACATTTCTGCCTAGTTCATTTTCCATTTTAATTAGTACAACGCAGGTCTTAGCATACCAATACCAAGTGTGATGGTTCAAGCTGAATAGAATATTTTTAACAATATTACTATTTTTTACTAAATATTTAGTGTTTCAAGTATGATAACAAGTAGTTTATTTTTACCTGTGTGCCTTTTGCGTCATACAAAGCAAAAATTGAAAGTTAAAGATAAAAAATTATAAAAAAATAACTTTAAAGGTCAATATAAAAATGTTTAGAAAAGATGTTGTCGCAACTAAAATTTAGAAAGAGTTTAAGGTACAGAATAAAAAATTAGTGTAAGGTTAAAACTATATATAGAAATAAAGGTTTAAGGGATAAAATGAAAAACTACAAAAGTTCAAAGGCCAAAATGAAAATTTGCACGTGGGAGGTGGGACTCACTTATGTTGTGGCAGTGCAATTTGCCAATTTAGAGACTTTGAACTTTGAAGGTTTCAATTTTCCCTGAGATGACATGGCACAAAAAGCGTAGAAGTGGAGTATTTCTTTTATGAAAAAAGGTGGGCTAAAGTTAAAAAGTTCTCCTATGGTTGAAACGAGATTGGAGCATGACAAAAGAAAAATAAAACGGAACCACTATAAACTTAACTACTTAAGCAATTTTTTGCAATATTAATGTATACACATATTTAAATCTTTTAGTCCTTTTTTTTTAATCTACAACTAGAAAAGTGTTTATGTAATAGGCGGAAACCGAATGTGTTTCAAGTTGTGTAACAAGGACACATGGCTAAAAGTCTAGGAGTAACAACGGCTAGCGTCTGTGATAGTTATATGAGAGGGGAAGTTATAGTGATAGTATGCTGTAAAGTTGATTTTTTTACATTTATTGTTATGTTGACTTTTTAATTTATAATAATATATTAAATTTTGTTTTATTTAATTTGTACTTGTTTTGACCAATTAATTTTGAACTAAATTTTATTAGTGTGTTAAATATATGCATGTATTTAAAAAAATTTCAAATTTTAAGATACAGTTCAAATATTTTATAATGCAGTGTAGATAACGCTTCACATTAAATTTACACAAAGTCCTTCACAGTATTAAAGAAGTTTTTGTTGGACTAGGCATTCTAACAAAACAAAACATGCAAAAAATAGGGAAGAGTAAAGCCCGTTAACTTTTTACTTAATAGACTTAATAATCAAGAACTTAATACATTAAGTCAAATTTCATGTTTCGTTTTTGACTTAATAAACAAAAATAACCATCGATTACTTATTTTTTACAAACATTATTTTTGCATTCAGCTACCTAATACACTCAGCACTTAATGACTAAACAAAAAAACAGGACCTAAGTATATGTAAAAGTAGTAATCCCGACTTTTCCAAACTCGGGTTGTGGCTTTTATTACGAACCAAGCTCCCAAACTCAGGTTGTGGGTGTCTATGCCAGATCTCTACGTACCATGACACCTCAATAGAGCACATGAAAATAGTGAGCTCTCTATCTAGCATCCATCTCCGTGATAGTGAGCTCATTGATTGAAGATGTTGTATAAGTAACTGAAGAGAAGGCAGCAAAAGGTAGCTCCCTTTCCATGAAAAATGCTGGCTGTTTAGGCTGCGGCAATGCAACCTGACCCCCCAACATTATAATCACAGACGGCATGTCTGGCCTGTCACTTGCATTTTGTTGAACACATAGCAATCCAACTTCGATTGATCTTAAAACTTCGGGTAGATGGCAGGACTTGGCTAAACTTTCATCCATTAGTTCCATTGGCCTGCCTTCAGTATAGAGACTCCATGCCTGAATACAATATATGTAGAATTTAATGTAGTTACTTGGTCTTACCTATAGAGATGACTATTTGAAAATAAAAGTTCTGATTAGTGAGTTACATATCCGATGAGATTATTTTCGTGCTCAGCTTGGATGAATCCCCTATTTTTCTTCCCGCTCACAATCTCCAGCACCAAGACGCCGAAGCTAAAAACATCTGACTTTATTGAGTAAATACCATCTAGTGCATACTCCGGAGACATGTAACCACTGCACGTGTGAGAATGCTTTTATTAGAGAATGTTAAGAATATCTGGAAAGTTAGAAGGAATAGTTGGTTCCCTTAGCTTACTATGTGCCAACAACTCTTTCTGTGTTTGCTTCGGTCTCATTTCCAACAACACTTCTAGCTATGCCAAAGTCTGATATTTTAGGATTCATATCTTGATCAAGTAAAATATTGCTAGCTTTAAGATCTCTATGAATGATTCTTAATCGTGAATCCTGATGTAGGTAAACGAGTCCTCGAGCAATTCCTTTGATAATGTTGAAGCGCTTTGTCCAGTCAAGAAACATGCTTTGTGTTTTGTCTGCCCAACATGTTGGTTTAATATTTAGTTTTTCTTGCTATAAAGACATGCTAAATTAAAGCCAAAACTGGAAATGACATTCACACAAAAAAAAAGGAAGCCAAAACTGGGAATAAAATAGCTTGTAACATATATATAATGCTCACCAAAAATGTTTGAGTCTAAGCTTCTATTTGGCATGTACTCGTAGATGAGTAGCTTCTCATCTCCATGTATGCAACAACCGAGAAGCTTCACAAGATTTCGATGCTGAAGTTTTGAGATACAAATGACTTCATTCTTGAACTCGTCAAGTCCTTGACTGGAACTCTTGGAGAGACGCTTAACTGCGATCTCCTGCCCTTCCTCCAGCAGACCCTGAAGAATTACTAGCTATTTACAATTGATAAACTATACAAGCTGAGAAAGTGACTTATTCTTGTATAAGTTGCATGCTTAAACCGCATATACATTTTCATTTTTTTATTTTACTCAAGGAATGACAAAGAAACTTCTATAATGGATGGTTCAATGCAATTTAATTCAGTGTTATAGACACGCCATGTTCCATGTTCGTTACTATGTTATATCAAACTGTATGAGAATTGCATAGATATTACCTTATAAACCAGTCCAAACCCACCCTCTCCAAGTTTATTTTCGGGTGAAAAATTGGCAGTGGCTTTAGCAATTATTGAGAAACTAAATAATGGTAGCTGCATGTCCTCCCCTACAAATTACGAATAAGAAGACTTCAAACTTACATAATGTGTTCAAATTGCATCATTCACAAGTATGTATTACTCAAGTTTTCTTATATTGATCAGACTCCGCCAGTTTTGTTTACCTTCCTCGACGTGATTTCTTTTTATCCGTGAATAACAAAACCATGTAGATATGAAGCCTATCGGAAGAACTCCCAGAAAGATTACAAGCAGGATGATTTTAATGTTTGTCCTTCCCTTCTTTCTGGAAACTGGTTGAACAGCTGTATGTATAAACATATCAACAAATTAAGTTAATTGGTAAGCATGGTACAACAATGTAAAAGCAAGTGCTTTTACGAGTTGGGCACAGAAGGGGCGCAGGTCATACCCAATTCAGATGAAGCCATTCTTACAAAAATATCCTGGCCAGCGGTGCCTTCGGGAAGCACTCTGATGTCTATAAGATCATTGAACCAAATCAAGCAGCCCCTTCCTGCAAGACTGGTGTCTGGATATGTATAAGCCATACAAGTACAATTCTGTAAGCATATTGTTTCACATTCTTCCAAACTCTTACTCAAGTTAAACCAGGTACTCTCTGTGTCTGGCAAATTAACATTAGAGTACTTGATAAACCTTTCTGACCCGTTTCTGCAATCCAACGGTGTTCGTCTAACACACCCACCTGACCAATCATCCATGTCCCAACCCTTTTGGTCTCTGGGCACAAATCTCTTCTCATCCAAGCAAGTACATGACTGATTGATCATATTAGCGCTTGCGATGCAGCTTCCATATGCCTTGCAAATGTTGTATGTATCACAGATATTTCCTGGTAATGAGAAGCTAAGCTGCCATTTTTTAGCATCTTTTAACCACACCCAATTTTCTAACTGCCCTGCCGAATTCAAGCTGGCATATGTTAACATAGAACTATTCTCGACAATATAAGTAAAAGACACCTCCATATTATTCAAAACTGCAACCCACGCATAGTTCACGCTCATGTTGAATAGTGTAACCCCAGTAAACCGCCGATTAATCCATGGACCACCCCGGTATTTGACCACAGCACCTTGTTTTATTTTGTTTTCAGGGTAACCAAGTGTATCCGCAGCCCAGGTGAATTCACCTGGAGCTGGATCTTGACTACTCTTCCATGATGATAGACGCCATTCGATGCCTCTTAAGTAATCTTTCCCTATTTTCATTCCAGGTAGTTGAGTATCCGTTGGATAATCAAAACTTTGCCAGAGAACCTTCTCTTGTCGTTGGTCCATCACTACTAGATTTCCACTGTCCTGGAGCTTTGCAGTTGCATTTCGTGATGCATTCATTGTTGTGTCGGATGACCAAATCTTGCTCTTATTGTTGAAGAGTACTAAAATTCCTTGATCAGCTATCTTTAACACAAGGGTTGATGCACCTGCAGGGATCGGGCGGTCTCTATTGGCAACCCAAACCACCGTTCTAACAGAGATATTTTTGTACCAAATGCCAAGATATCTGTTCTCCGAACTACCTGGATTGAAAAATCCCAGTTCGAAAATCCCTGTTGCCGAGACCAACGTGTCTCCATCTCTCAAATACCGTGAATTTGAAACGGTGCCCAACTCAGCAGCATAGCATTTGCGAAAAAGATGTAAAGAAAACATAAGAAGAAATATGGCTGCAACTTCCATTGAGATCCTCCTTTAATTTAGTTTTAGAAACTAATGATTTACGGAGTATATATATTTGCTAGTGAATAGTGATAGTTAACTTGAATCATAATAAGACAAATGATTGTTGTCTTTGTTTCGTTTTATATAATATAATATAATATAATATAGATCTTATCTTTGTGTTTATTAAGTTAGACCAGGCACTGGCATTTGGGTGATTGGGTCAACCTGTTGATGTCATACGGTTACAATCATTAACTATAGATCAAGTGGTTATCCAAAAATTGATTGGTATCTTGGCCACCTTGACTTTGGTCATAGTGTAGAGACTTATTAAACAAGAAAACAAACGCTACAAAAAATAAATCAAATATCCAAAAAATTTTTTATCATATATTCACACTTAAATAATTAATAGTTAGTGTGAATAAAAATGATGGGACAAAATAAATAGGGTAAATTACATTTTTGGTCCCTGAACTTGGCCAATTTTACACTTTCAGGACCTAAAGTCGAGAAATTACAAATTAAATCCTAAAGTTGGCAAA
>JAOEHQ010010789.1:0-16413 GCA_025447715.1 Asclepias incarnata
ATGATAAAATTGATGCACGACGATTCATTGAGCATAAGTATATACATTGATGCACAAAGATTTTCATGATGCACAAGTATTTTCAGTTAAGAAAAAAAGAGTGTTTTATTTGTTTTACTTTAATACTTGTTTTATTTTAACCTAAACCTATATATATATACTCATTTAATTGCAATTTTAAGCAACTACTGCCAAAAATCTACAATCACCAACTGTCTAGACTCTAAAAGAGTCTACTGATGATATTATCTTAACTTTTTTAAGATTGATACAATATATGTTTAAAGGATTTTAATAATGTTATTTTAAATCTAAAAGTACATAAATTTTAACTTTATTCATGGATGTAGCCCAATGCAAGTGCTTTCACTGGTCAATAATACAAATGTGGATACTCCAAGATTGCTTTTGGTTATTTTAATAGTACTATTATTAAATTATTTTCTATTATCTTTAGATTTAAATTATTCTTTGGTTTGTCTTTATCAATCATTTTCTTACAAATATAAAATATAGTGTTATATATATATTTCAAGCACATATTTCAAGAAAAGGGAATAATTTCTTGTAAAAAACAATTTTCTATTATCTTTAGATTTAAATTATTTTTTGGTTTGTCTTTAGCAATTTGTTATGCTACTCCTTTTATTTTGACAGTCATAGTGTATCATTTTTATTTTGACATGATTGGGTAAAAGTGCAAAACGGGTAAATGGATAGAGATTTTTGTTTAGACTATCCGAACGAAGTCGAGAACTTGGCTCTAACGTACGTGGCCTAGGTGGTGTTACCAAGGCAGTTTCCTAGACTTTTTCGATTGGGGTAAAAGAGAACACAGGCAAAAGTATAAAGTGTGAAGTGAAAATACACTAACCTTAGCATCATAACCAAATCTATTAACACCCTTCCAGTGATCCAAATCATAAGCAGTGAAATGTTTGCAACAAGCAGAAGCTTGAAGATGACCGTCTTTAAGCGCTCCACCTTCAAAACTGTCACCTTGGACCCCTCTAACATAAGAAATCGCGTATTTGCCACTGACTAATGGGTCCTCACCAGGCGTCTCTTGACCTCTGCCCCATCTTGGGTCCCTAAACACATTAATGTTTGGTGCCCAAAATGTCATTCCATGAGCTTGTCCTTGATTATAAACTGCCCTTGCCTCCAATCCAATAGCCTAAACAATACCAAAATAAAATGATTATTATTAAATTAATATAGGTTATTTATTCTCAGGCCAATAGTTAAATACATTAACAAGCATAATCTTCATAATAAGTTCTTAGCCCAAATTTACACATTATTAATCGATACTTATATCAGTGAAAATTATCTCTGCCAGAAAATCAACTGCAACTACAACAACAACAATATTTAATCCCGCAAAGTCCGAGTATTAGTCAAAAAATCAACTACCTTTCTATAATAAAACTAAAAGAGCTGGCTTAAATGGTACATGTGCCTTTGAACATGTACATTATTAGCCTCAGCGGCGGAGCCAGGATTTTGGTTCGGGGTAGGCTGAAAAAATTATTAAACACAAACACGTGAATAATATTTTAGATGGGCCAAAATTTACCAATACGAGCAAAATAAGGCTAGAATACATTACTGTTAGTTTTTTTAAGGTGGGCTATGTCAACCCTACCCTCCACATGGCTCTGCCCCTGATTAGCCTTAGTGTGGTTGTCAATTTGTCATATAAACAAAAGGACATTTAAAATTATGGTCTTGCTAAATACAGCCCTAAGGGCTGTATTTAAGGTGCATAAAATAGTTGTACACTTACCATAAAATTCAGGGGTGGGGCTTTTGATATGGAAGGTACAATTATTTTATGTACGTTAACTACAGCTCTTAGGGCTGTATTTAGCATTTTCCTTAAAATTATACTCTTAAAGTAAGCCATACAGTGAAAACATGTTAAAGGGAAGTAGATCTACAAATACAAATAAATAATGATAATAAGAACAAATATGTCAACATTTCAAATCTAAACATAAACAAATCTTGTAACTCTTCCTAAATTATATATGGTCATATGATTTGCAGTGAAATTATTTAAATGGTATTTTAAAACATAATAACATGTTTGGTGATCACCGACTTACCGACATATCTTAAAGTACAAAACTCACTTAAATACTTGTTAGCCACAACCAACATGAAATCTATAGCATTCATTTCTTATCTAAACGAAAACACTATCACTAAAACTTTTTGTTAGACAAAACCAATATGAAAACTATGGATTAAAGCACTGCACTGCAGGGTCACCGTATTTTATTGAAGGGTTCAATTTAATCTCTTTATTTTTGCTTTCTCTATTAAGATTATTCAACTCTTAAAACATGTTGTTTACATCAATCCTTTAAAATTTTCGTAAAGTATAATGACATCCAGTGTTTTGACCTGTCAATGGAGGTATGCAGATGTAAATTCTCATAACTATAGACTGTAGTAACACTTTTTTTTTAACGGTAAATCTACTCTATTCCTAAACTACCCCAAATATTTTTAAAATCGCGGGATTGAATCCTGGACTTCTCCCCAAGAGGTAAGAGCCTCGACCAAGCGAGCTAACCCGCATTGACAAACACTATGGTAACACTTAATCAATGGTTATATAATACAAGTAGTTTGATACAAAATTTAACCATTCAATCATATCCTTGAAATACCCAAAAAGAAAGTTATCAATTATCAACTAAAATAAAAGCCAAACTTAAATATTGGGAAATATTCTTAAAAAAGGAAGTATATGAAACAAAATCTTAATAAAATGATAACAATATGTCAATATATATGTAGTAATATAAAAAAAAGTAACTAATAACTAGTGAGTTAACTCAGTGTACCTGACCGATTCGATACCAAAGTTTAGTATCAAAAGAAGCAGCAGTAAGAATAACTTGTGGAAAACTAGTGGCAGACTTAATAGTCCCATTAAAAAAGATGCCATAACCAGAGTTAGACACACCATGTAAAGCCTCAGACCACCACTCATAAGCCGGGATACCAAGTCTTGGTATCCCTGGTGCAGTGTTCACGAGTTGCAATATCTTTTCATCAAGTGTGAGTCGTGACACCAAGTCTTTGACACGTAAAGAGATTGGTAATGTGAGTTTGCAAAATGGGTATGTTTTGGTTAATGGGTTTGATGTGTCACATGCAAATGGTGGCTGAGTTGACTCGGTTAGAGTTAGTGTTATGAGTGTGAGTGTTAGACATAGTAACAGATGTGTTGTAGTGAGTTGCATTTTTTTTGGTTTTGGAGGGGAAGAATAAGATTGGTGAAAGAAGATTGTTTGGGATATAAAGAGGGAGTGAGAGTTAAAGGTGTGTGAAAAGACTAAATGCTCCTTTATGATTTCTTTTTTTGCAATTTGGCATCATTATTGGATTTTATTTTATATGATTTTAACGGAAAACTATAATACTCCTGGATGCTTACAATTGAACTCATGACTTCAAATCCACCGCCTCTCCCCCACCCCCAACCTCTAACCAACCCCACAGTCTCGATCCGAAATGGTTTATCCCGAAATGATGAAAGCCACCAACCTTATTAACATGATTTATTGGATTTGATAACTCATTTTTGTCTGATCCTTTTAAAATGTAAAATTGTGTGTGACTACTTATATTTGGACAAAATAAGTAGTTTTAAAGCAACTTGTATAATTCACTTACTATCTATAATCTATAATATATAATAAAACAAAAGACCCATCTCCCATCTTCTCAAAAGATGAACTTTAATCTCTAAAATGTCCCTCCTTTTACTGATGTAATTCTACATTTTCTTACTGTTTTATCAAAAGTACTCTTAATGAAATAATTTACAATATTTATCAATCAACTCCTAAAATAACCACACTACCTCCTTTTACATCAATTACCTTTACATCAATAACCTACATTACATACCGCTGCCGCCATCAATCGTCGCCGCCACCACCACCGCCGCCGCCACCACCACCACCGCCGCCGCATTCTAGTTCAAATAAATGTATTACACTTTATTTATTTAGTGGTACATCGTTGGGTTTTGTAAATTTTAAAATGAATTAAAGATAGTTTGAAATACAATCGCAATAAATAGACAATTCTTAACTTTTTTTTACTTATAAAATTTCAATACAATCCTCCAAAAATATCAGAATTTCAAATTAAAATATCTTTAATTGCTTTATAAAAACCATTTTACAATTTATAAATTAAAACTACAAAAACTTGACTACATATTACAGCAAGTAATATATTCCTTAAAATCATAATACTTAGCGAAATAAAAAATAAAAATAAAAACAATAAGTAGATGACATATGTAAATCATGTCCATGTCCATTTAGTATTAGGTGGACTAGTTGGGAACTATTTCAGAAGTACATATCATTTATGTGTTTTGAACAATGCTTAATGATAAAGTTAGTGACACGATGGTGACTTGGTAATTGTTATTGTTATTATTAATCGTTTTTGTTATCTAAAAATGACAATTTTGATAAATAATTTTCTATTTATCATGCTAGTCTTTAAATCCGTGTGAGCGTGTGGACATATGAGCAATATATGATAATGGTTTATAAATATTTTAATAAATAACTAATAAGTACTATTGAAGATTTCCTTTTCATATAAAGCATTTTGTGTTATATATGAATCCTTAATTTCACGAGACAATAAATCTTATATTTTTTATTCGTTAAATTTATTATTGTTGGATTTCTACTTTGTATATTTGTATTGCATGCTTACTAACATCATGTAATGGTTATTTACATAATTAATATTAAAATGATTTTTTTTAAATGATTAAATTATTTTAGTGAGTATAATAAAAGAAAAAGTTGTTTTGATATTGTATTATTGAAAATTTTGCTTATATATGAAACACTCCCTATTATACACAAAATCTTAATTAGTGAGACATGATATTTTTTTATATTCTTATTATTAGTCCTAAAATGAGATTTAAGATTTAATGAGCTAAATTAACAATATATTAGCAGTTCCCAATGATTACAAGTTAATATTGAATCATCATTGATTTTCTAAGGGACAATCAGCTGAAGTCGAGAAAGAAGCGGATGAAAGAATGAAAAGTGCTGTGCAACTAGCAGTAACATTAACTTGATCAAGTGAAGATTCAACAATTGTTTATCAGCAGGAGTTTGACAAATACTCGTTAATGATAAAGATACAAAGAAGCCTAAAGACCTAGAAAAATTTTAAGTGTCAAGATCGCTTCCAAGTCCAAACATTGTGGTTGATAAGTATGATCTACATAAGAACATTCCTTTTGCAGCAAAAATACAATTATCGGATTATTTACGGTTCAATATTACCTTCAAATGGCTAAAGGTGCCTTGGGAAATTACATGCATTTAAGGAAGTTGTAGTTGTCCAATAAATTGGTAACACGTAAATGTTGGTGCCTATAAAGGTGGTACCAAAAGTATTTTAAGTTGGTTCATCATATTATTCCATACTTCCGTGCACATTAACCTTAACAACTGACCGTCGTCAACCATCTTTGGTTCAGAAATATCTTAAACTCACTACATTAAAACCGGGTTTTGATCTGTTAGTTTGGTGACTTTGGTCTCAAATAGTCAAATTCTTATCTTCATTTTTCAAATCCCCGTCTTCATTTCCTCATGCCAATCGAGCCAGAGCGAATAGTTAATCAACATGATTGAACACAATCTATGTTATACACTTATACAGTTATACATAATAATTTTAGCAATATTTATTTGGATCAGTCTAATTTTACAAATGGGTTTTTGTGTGTTAGGCCCAAATAATTACCCTACCACCAACCCAATCATTTATATATATATATATATGGGGAAATCATACAGCGGCTCTCACATAAGGTTAAATGAATGGTTGATGACAAAAATGCCCCCCTGAATTTCATGGTAAAAAAACCCCGTTGCATCATGCAGTCCGCTGCATCGATGATAACCCCTATATATATATATATATATATATATATATATATATATTCTTGTTTGGCCCAAAACAGAAAAATAGACTTGTAATCTGTAACTTGAAGTCACACACAGGACTACAGGAGGCTCAACGCTCATTATTCACATATCCATATTTCAGGTTCCTTCTGTTTCTTTATTATCCAAATTTAGGCTTCTATTTTCCATTTCATTCTTAGTGAGTATATATATATATATATATATATATATATATAATATTTATATTCAAAACTAAGTGTTTAATATATAATTTATAAGCCATGCCAGACCTTCCATAGTAAATTATTTTAATAAACTCATTTATATGGTCATTAGGTAATGTAATTATAATGTTTTCTTCAAACTTAATGTTTTCGAATACCGATTCTTGCACTGTTATTAGAAACATAAGCTTCTTGATTTGGATAACCAACCCATTATCGGTCCCAGCAGACCGGAAAAGGTTAATTACGTAACACTATAGTTAAAGCGACATGGGTCCGGGATTTGAACTGCTGACCTCCACTTTTATGCTGCATGTCCCGCACCACTAGGCTACTATCGCGGGGACAAGATTCCTAGTTTTCTTTAGATGTTAGGGGGGAAATATCGTCTCTTCCTTTTTAGGTTTGATTTTGGTAAGTTTAGTGGAAATAAAGATGTTTTTCATAAGCTATTATAGTACACTAATGTAACTTTGTAAGTGATATGTGCGTTGAGCTAGTGTGCCGGTTAAGTTCTGTAAGAATCATGGTTCAGTGTGGAAATCTATAGTCGATTTGTGCCGATGATTTAGGCAAGTTATTGGTGATGTATATATAAATTAGACAAAATTAGATGGAAATGAGCATATGCAGTTGGTTAAAAACATGTGAATTTAATTACTTTATGTGATTTGCTTTGTGAATATAAGTATACAACTTTTGTATTTCAATTCTACCTTACGGATTGGTTCAGGAGTTTTGAGTGTTCATGTGATTGGTCAGAATCTGACATTTGTAACTTTGTCGTTAATGACTACTTTCTAAAAATCTTTATTCGTTAAGAACATATTTGTTTTGTAAAAAAACTAAGGTGCTAAACAACTATATGTAAATTAGAATCGTACCTGCGTGATGCGCAGCGGTAGATGGTTTCAAGAATGTTTTAATTCGAGTTTAAATCAAATTTTAATATTTTATAGATGAATTTCAAGTTTTCTGTCATGACAAATGGCTAGGGGTGGCTTAGGATTATGGTTGACGGTGCCATGGTGGTGGTGTAATATAGGCACTTGTTGTTGGTGCTAGCTCGTCAAATAAATATTTTATTTAACAATTTAATTATTGTTAAATTTCTTGTCTATTAATTATGAATATGATATCTAAATATATAGTGATTAGGTGAAGGGTATGATGGTAATTTTCTTGTACTTAAAAATTTGAAATTTAGGACAATGGCTGAATGCTTTATAAATGAGTAGAGATAGAGATATGCAAGATAAGTAAATACAATAAAGATTAAGGGTTAGAGAGACATCAGCACACAAACACAAGTAAGTTGTATGTTCTTTTGATTTCTTGAAGTGTCGAAATTTTGATGCACTTGAATATGGATATGTTTGTTTATGTTATTTTCATTTAGGCACCCTTAAAGCGCATCCACAGATTTAGTTTGGAGAAGAGTAATACCAAGTTAATGTCCATCGGGGTATTAGAGGCATGTGATTATAGCATAAACAATATGATATCATACTGAGACTTGATATCCTATGACGTTTCTTTTGTTTTGTTTGAGCTTTGTGAGCATTTTTAATATATGATATGATTATCTGGGAATAGTATGGGTTGATCCTACTATGTTTCCTCATGTGTGTAACGTAGTTGCATACATGTTTATGATTATGGGTACAGTTGGAGGCGCCCGTTCAGTATATTAATATGTCTATGGGATAAATTTTGATTTTGACACCATTTGCGGTTTGCACTTTGTGACTGCTTTGTACTAGATATAACATGCCAAACCCTTCATTACTTGAGCCTTCCATTTTTTTTAATACCAGAAAGGATGGTAATGTTTTGTTTCACGCGAGATGCTTAAAAAAATTGTTGTTTTTTTAATCATATGAAAATGAATTATTAACCATTATGCATTTAATTACAATTTTAATTTGAGTTATACTGTTTTCTACTTCAGGTTGCCTTTTCCTTCTGGCTGGTAATCGGCGGTGACTTTGATAAATAAAGGTGGACTTGTTAAGTGTTTTACTAAGTGTCTGCCACTGGCCATCGCCTCTGTGAGCTTGCAGATGGATTCTAGCCACAATGCCCAACATTATTCTTTTAGAACACTAGAAATAGTCGATAAACTTCACTGACAAACAGTCAAACACAATTCTGATAAACCCTAGCATATCCATTTTAAATCCATGTCTCAACTTAAGCTTTCGTCGTGGGTATCTTCAGATCACCCAATTCGTGACACCAATCATATCTTTGTTAAGCATCATTTGAGATTATACCAATCCAATATCCCCCGCCCTTTAAGATTATCAAATTTCTCACCAATCAATTGCAATCTTCGTGATCTCCGCCAACGTATTGCCACCGTAAAAAACACACAGAAAATCACCGAAGCAATGAAACTTGTAGCTGCTGCAAAGGTCCGGAGAGCTCAAGAGGCAGTAGTTAACGGCCGACCGTTCTCTGAAGCACTTATCGATGTTCTCTACAGCATCAACCAACAACTCCAATCAGAAGATGTTGACATACCCTTAACATCCATTAGACCTGTCAAGAAAGTTGCGCTCATTGTAATAACAGGAGACAGAGGTCTTTGTGGAGGCTTTAACAATATTGTTCTTCGAAAAGCCGAAACCAGAATGGCTGAATTGAGGAATCTTGGACTTGATTATACTGTTATTAGTGTCGGTAAAAAGGGTAATTCCTATTTCATACGGCGGCCTAATATTTCAGTTGATAGGTTCATTGAAGGGGAAGGTTTTCCGACTGCAAAAGACTCCCAAGTGATTGCTGATGATGTGTTTTCATTGTTTGTAAGTGAAGAAGTTGATAAAGTTGAGCTTTTGTACACGAAGTTTGTTTCTTTGGTTAAATCGAATCCTGTGATTCAAACACTGCTTCCATTGTCTGCTAAAGGCGAAATCATTGACGAGAATGGTAATTCTGTTGATGCAAGTGAAGATGAATTCTTTAGGTTGACTTCAAAAGAGGGGAAACTGAGTGTAGAGAGGGATAAAACGATGAGTAAAAGTGACGGGTTTTTGCCGAATATGGAGTTTGAACAAGATCCTGTTCAGATTCTTGATGCATTGATGCCTCTTTATTTGAATAATCAGATTTTGAGGGCGCTACAGGAATCGTTAGCAAGTGAGCTTGCTGCCAGGATGAATGCAATGAGCAATGCTACCGATAATGCAGTTGAATTAAAAAAGGATCTTCAAAATGTTTATAACCGTCAAAGACAATCTAAGATAACCAATGAAATACTAGAGATTGTAGCTGGAGCTGAAGCACTTTTGTAGCTTAATTGATCTCAAAGTCGATTCTGTCGTGACGTTTTGTTGAACTCGGGAAATGTTTGAGTTGGATTTTAGAATTGATGAAGAGATTTTTGTTAGGTGGAATTCAAAATGAGGTTTTTAATTTGCTTCGTGCATTGCCTCTTTCTTGATTTTATAAGTTAGAACATGTTTGGTATGGTGGAATACTGTAAGCAACTAAATGGTGATTTCATTCTAATAAGAAATGTTGTTTGGCACTATGGAACGAGGTGAGACTTTCACTTAAGGACCACTTTATGTCACTCTCTCCATGGCGCTTGTCTCTTCTTTTTGATTGTTCAATGGAAGGAATATTCACCATTATATCTATCAATCTTGTGGTGAATTGCTATAAATTTGATTTGAATTGCAACAAAATCTCAACTAAGTTGTCTAGCTATATGGAAAATGATTTTTAGTTTTATTTCAGTTGTATATGCAGCAGTAGTTCGTGAGTAGAGCAAAACGTTATGATCGTTCACCACCCATCGTTCAAATTTTCTTTGTCAAAATCAAGCTAGTCTGAATTCAAAGGTATGTATACTTTTTTATCTCTCAAATTTTTTGTTCTCATCGGTATTGAGTTTATTTTTACATGCTAACTTAATGTTTGAGTAGATCCCCGAAGGAATTTCTCTTTAGGCATAGACTTCAGGTCACCCAGATGCATCTGTGACTGTACTCTTGTTAATATGGACAATGATATACTGTAATTTGTATTATTACCAGTCGAGACTTGAGACTCGTCTTTCTCAAAAAAAAAAAAAAAAAAAAAAGATTGACTATGTGCAAACTCGTTGTCAGAATTGTTAAGTCCAGTTGATGAGTCAACAAGTGATCATTTTGTCAGGATATGAACAAGTCTTATTCCAAAGGAAAAGATCATCTTTCCTTTTTCCTTTTTTATGCTGTCTCTTTAATATAATTTGGCAACTAATAAAGTTACTCTTAGAGGAAAACTAATTGAACACACCTAACTGTATATGTGGTATAATCTTACTGCAAAACAGGCAAAAAATAGTTTGATGTTTGGCTACAAACACTAAAAGTTGGAGCTATAACGGCATGTAATTCTGCAAGCATAAGAAAGTCTTTCGAGAATTGTAAGATATTCGCTACATTTACGGGTTCATAAAATATCTGCAATGACACATCTTGGATTAAAATTAATAGTATTTCCATAAGGTTATTTCCTGTAGTTAGTCAACCAGGCATTTCAATAGAATGTTGAACAACATGACCATAGTTGTTAGACTCGTACGAGTCACGAGACGTCTCGTACGAGTCGTATCAAAACTCACCGGAAAAGTAACGACTCGGTTAGTGTCTCGGACCAGGTTTTGACTCGTGATTGAATCGCGAGTCGTGTTGTGACTCGGTCCGATACGGTACGTATCGTGAACCGTGCTATTCACAAAAACCCTTCTTTTGCGATAAGATTATTAATATATGTATGTTTTTACACATATATATTTTTGCTATATAATTTTTATTTTTATGACTCTTACGATACGAGTCACGAGTCGATACACGATTCAAAAATTCACAAAACGAATCGACACACAATACACGATTCGACAACTATGAAGATGACTAAAAACAACAGGTAACTTCGGCAGTGATCCCTTATATTTTTATTTTTATTTTAAAGGAGTGATCCCCTATATAGGCATGGAGATTATCAGATGGACTTAACTATAAAAGGCCTGATGCATTAGAGATCTACTGCGGTGTTAACATAATAAGATTCTAGATGCGGAAACTAAAAAAATAAGTATGTATGTTGACGCTAAGTATTGCAGAGACTATAGAACATGAAAGAAAAGAAAGGTGCCTCTCGTCTATTTCAAGAACTAGACTAGAAACACAGTGCGTCTAGAGCTTCTGCCTCTAAAGATGAAAAACATGAGAAACGCAGTGCGGGTTCAAAAAGTTTGGAGGTGGCATCAGAACCTTCAAGGTTTCTGGAAAGATCATAATTTGTGTTATATTTGAACCCTGGTTCAGCTTTGTTTTAGATCGAGTTTGGAGTGTGGTTGCTGATGTTGTTGGCCCAGTTTGTTGGGTTTGCTTTATTTAGGTCTTGTGGTTCATGTCATTCACTCATCGTCTAGTTTGGCATGTCGAGTTTCATCTTGTACATTGTAACTTTTGATTATTATTATATTTCTCGGGTTGTCTGCCCGTTTATTTGAAAAAAATATTGTCGAGGCTATAGAAGGATTGGAACTAATAACCACTATAATACCAAGTAAGGGTGTTCACCCATTCTGTTTTCGGGTTCTCTGTTTGCAAGTTTTTCCAAACCCATTTATATAAGGCAAACAGAATTCAAAGTTGTTACTCATTTGAAGTTTAAAATATGGTTTTAAAGTGATCTACCAATATCAGATATTTGGTTGATTTGGTCTATCCAAATGAGTTGTTCGACTGAATTAACATATAGGAGATTAGGAATTTAACTCCTTCAACAGTACGCGGTTTATATTGTTGTCAATAGCAGATTCGTTCTAGTGTCCTGGTTAAAGTCAAAAAACACATTGAAGATCCAGCCATCCAGGTATCTGTTTTTTTTTAAATGTAACTGTTATCTATCTTATATACAATTCACATTAATTTGTAATATTTTTCTTCATATAATAGTAAAAATAATGTAAATTGTCTAAATTTGAAACCAGGATTACAAATTGTATTATGTCAGGACTTGTCCCACATCGGTTATATGGGAAACCAATGTGGGGTTTATATACCAAATGAGCTCTCTCACCCATCAGACTAGTCTTTTGGGTTGTGTTCTCCCATTTGGTATGTATCACTTACGGACTCACTATTCTGTTGGCTTCCGAGGAATTTTCCCTACAGTATTGATTCTTGTTGCACATATATATATATATAGGTGGTCATGCGGAAGAATTTTTATACAATAATTTTCCCCTGATTTCGATTCGAGTCTCTGATCACAACTGGAATCAGTAATTTGTGAAACTGTCAAGTGATGTCCCAAAAAGTTGAAACTATGGGATAGTATTTGCTGATCATCTAGTTTTTTTTAGTGAGAATTTTTTTAAATAGACAATTGTATTTTTAGAAATTAACTTTGACTTTTCTATATCATATGGTAAACTTATTTTTATACGTTTCCCTATTTTGCATTGAAACGAGTCGAGACATTTGTTGCATTGTGGCTTTTTATTAGATATCAAGCTCCTTTTATAGCCATAAATAGAAAGTATTGTAGTGTTAATTTTTTTTTTTATCATTTAAATGTTAATATTACGATAATTTTTATTCAATACGGGTTTAATCTAGTTGCGAATATAAAATGATAGTTCCTTAGTGGTGATTCCATGAGCCTTAATTGAACGAATCAAAATAATTGTGATCAAAAATCAACACCATGATGATGAGTACAATGGAATTAAATTTTTCATTCTTTATTACTCTTACTACTCTTTGTAAGCTTTTGACTTTTGAGTTTTGACTTTTGAGCTCATACAAAGGGTGGTGCTATTTCCACCATATAAGACAAACGACCGTACAGCAAACAATGCATACCGTACAAGTATTTTATGCACAAAAATGGTGGAAATAGACGATAGGATGGTGGAAATAGGAAGGCACCATACAAATCATGCTTCCCTTTTTTCCGTTTCATTCATTATTAGAGTTATTACGCTAAGAAAGCTCTTGTGAAATGAGCTTATAAATTGAGATCAAGGAGCTAGCATTCATAAGTGATTCGTGTTGAACAAAAGATATATTGAAAACCGATTACCAGCAATTTGCTACTTACTATCTAATACAGTGTAACCGTAACACCATTTTTCTAGAGCAATACCGTGAAGAGGTCCCCAAACACGCGCCAAAGTTAATGAATAAGCTAGGATATATAAACCAAGCCGATCATTGCTCAATGCACGAATCTATGGAGACAAGGCTTTCAACATAACTACCAGTAACCTTGAAGTGTTTAGGATCCCAAACACAAACAGTTTCTTCAAAAGCCTCCTTTTCATCATCATACACCATCATCCGATCGCTGTTGGCCACCATGAATTTCCCATCGTGACAAAAAACCATTGGCTTATTATTACAATCTGGTGTAACCATTGGAATTTCATGGATTCCATGGAGCAAAATCTTAGTCCAAGATTCTTTTATCCTATGCTCATTCATCAACCAAATCTCACCTTCCATTTCATGGAATAAAGCAAGTTTTCCTCCAAGAACAACTAGTTGACAATAACATGTACCCAAAATTATAGTACTTTTAACAAATGGGGGTGATGGCACTTCACTAAACTTCTCATCTGCTAAACTAAAAGCCAAGATTACTGTTTGTCGTAAACCATTAACAGTCTTTGTAGCAATCCAATGAAGAAAATCATTAACAAAAACACCTTTTCGCTTTGAAGGTATATAAATAAAACTATAATCATCAACAGAATCAGTAATTAACTGCCTCCAAGTATTAGTTTTAAGGCTATAAACATGCACAAATGTACTAGCATCTGTCATTGGAATGGTATCGTGTAAGCGAGTGATGGAAACAACCTTAAAATCACCCGTCTCGGAATCATAACCTAATCCAGCCATAATGTCAAGTTCATAATATTCATAACCCCCAAGGTTAGAATCATCAAAATATTCTGGCAATTTCATTGATTCTTTTGTAGTCGGATTGAAAAGCACGAGTGTATTAGTACCATCTGGGTTATCAGCACTCACCAAAACAAGGCCATTGCAAGAGCCACATACAATTAAATCCTGGACATCATAAAAACCAGAATTATATTCTCTATCTAAGTGGAAATCTGAAGGTCTTAAAATTGGTTCATGGTGATCATCATATGGGTTTGAATAAAGTGCAGGATGATAGATATTGGAGTATATAAGATGATGTTTGTCGAGGGTGTTTTGATGGGTTTCAATGAAATCGGGGTGAGTAAGAAGAGATAGCCAACCCTTTGAGACACTCCTAAATCTGCCAATAGATTTGGCTGGAACGCTATATAAAATCTCTGTGATGATTTCCTGTGGAAGATCTTTAGACCTAGCCATTTTCCAGGGCTGATCAATTTGAGAGAGATTTGAGGTTTTTGGTTATACTTAATTTGACAGTGTTTTTTAGGGTTTTCTTTGAAGTGCTACAACCAGGGCAGGCCGGTTATAAATTTTTAATCGCATGGGCTACCTGAAAATAAACATGATTATGTTTATGGGCTATTTTTTTCAGTATTGCATGCTAGTTTTGTCTTAGTATATCCAATTAATTTAGCGATTAATAATAATAATAATAAATTAGCTAAGATATAATAGTTAATTGATAAACGATTATACCAATAGGAGAAAGTTAATTTGAAAAAACACATTATAAAAAAAAAACCCAAAAGGACCACTTCTCAGACTCATTTCCTTTCTCTTGGTCTTCCTTTTCTCCATCCTTCCGCTATCGCCACCGCCGCCACCGCCACCATCAACACCACCACCACCATTATACCGCCTCTGCCGCCACCACTACCACTTTCGGCCTTCTTCCCCACCACCATCCGTCGGTCAGACTAGGGCAGAGGCATGGTGGCTAAGGCTGGAGCCCGTCAGGTAAATCACCCTATCACCGATCACCTTCTATGACTTATCACCCCCACCAGGTACCCCTTATAAATACCCTTGAGGACTCTGCCCGGTAAAGGAAGAAACCCCACCTAAAGGGCGCACTACAAGAAAAATAGGTTTTGGGGACCAAACTTTTGGCCACAACTTTTTTTTCGTCCCCAAAGCTCCACTAAACGACAAAAAAAATCATGACTTTGACTAAAAAAGTCAAATTTAGATTTGGTCGTGGCCAAAAAATTTCTAATTTAATTTTTGAATTTAATTTGGAAGAAAAATTGTAAAATATTTGGTCACAACTAGGCCGTGGCCAAATTGTCGTGGCTAAATTTTTTTATTTTTTATCTTTTATTTTTTTGTTTTCGCGCCTATATATGTAAAAGGTTCCCGCCAATTATTTGGCCATGACTTTAGCCACGACAAAATCAATTTTCCAAAAAAAATCAAATTTCTTGGTTTCCCTTCACAACGAAAAGTTCCCGCCAGTTATTTGGCCATGACATTTGCCACGACGTACAAGTCGTGGCCAAAAGTAATTTTCCCAAAAAAAATCTAGTTTTTTAAAATTTTAATATACTTTTATGAAATTTAACAATTATATTTAAATATAAATAATTAAATATTAAATGTTAAATATAAATCATGTTAGGCCCAATCGAATGATCGAGAAACATATTGTGAAATAACAAATGAGGTTTAAGACCCAATGCAACCATTCGAATGAATGACAAACACACACGGCCTATTTGACCCATTTATACAAGCGGTTAACATATTGGGCCCAACATACCCTATGATTAGATATGCATACATCCATATATACATATATACATACATTCATACTTATCGATGAATCATGTTAGGCCCAATAAAATGATCGTGAAACATATTGGGCCTAATAGGCCCAATGAGATAACAAATGAGGTTTAAGGCTTAATGATTAGACAGACATACATCCGTATATACATATATACATACATTCATACTTATCGATGAATCATGTTAGGCCCAATCAAATGACCGTGAAACATATTGGGCCTAATAGGCCCAATGAGATAACAAATGAGGTTTAAGGCCCAATATGATATGGGGAGTGTAAAAAATGTTTATTTTACAAAGTGAGGTATTTCCCTAGTAACACTTCACTTGAACAAAACACCTTTTACACTCCCAGTATTACTTAAAAAAAAATAAAAAAATAAAAAAATGCTTTACAGATGTCATTCTCTTCTTATACTCCAAGTATAATATGATACGGGGAGTGTAAAAAATGTTTAT
>JAOEHQ010010800.1:0-16412 GCA_025447715.1 Asclepias incarnata
TTGGATAATCCGTTTAGAAGTAGCTTTAAGAAAAGTAATACTGATTATCCAACTATCTGCCATTGTTATTTGAATTTATCAAATTATAAATGGATCTTACACATAGAAAAGGTCATCATCTATTACGTGTCCAAATAATCTCTATTTTTATTGCATAATTTTTTAAGTTTTGCACGTCTACCTACTTGAGTTGGTTATGTTTTTACCCTTTACTAAATAATGACTTGATCTAATGGTAACCTAAACGATCCATTACTCACCTGCCCAATTCGAGCATCTTGCCACTTTCAATTTTTTTGCATTGCATATTTTTGTGGTAGCAGAGACCATGGAATCGATAGTGGTGTGTGTCTCCAATAATTATCTTACTGATTTTAACATTGAGCGTAAATATATGGTATGTTTTAATGTTGTGTTTTTATATAAATTGCTCTCATATGTGTTATGTTTCGTCACGTGTCGTCTATTAGTTGGGGAATAATATAACAAACAAGGACTAATATCATGTGTTAGATGAAAGCGCACATTAGATGTTTGATAAACTTCCCAAGTGTATTTTAACTATTCTATGGTGGGACTTTATGATAGAAGTTTTCCTAATCTATTTCTATTCTTCATTTTTCTTCATGATCTAAAGGTTTTTTGAAGCAATTTTGTTGAAAAAGCTGATCTATCTATATAATACTGTTATCAAAAGTATATGACTTCAATAATCATATGTTTAGTTTTGACACATTATCTATTAGAAAGTTATCATGTTTTATTGCAAATTTTGAACACATGGGTATATTATATGTCTACCCAAGAAGCTTGAACTAATCAGGTTGTCTTTTACACTATAATTTTTTTATACTGACCTGCATTACCATTCTGATATTACCATAGAATATAGTTAAAGGCTCCATTTTATTTTTATTTACTCTTCCCTGCGATAGAAACACTACCAAAAGCCAGTGAAACCTTACTAGATTTTTTATACTGACGAAGGATGTTAACTTCTATTTTTTGTGCTCACAGGTAATAAAAAGTTCACATGTTCTTCAAGCCTCAAATTCCAAATGTTTTCGTTGCTTAAAGAAATTAATGAGATATAGCACAATGTAAGCATTTGGATACACTTTAGGCTACTTTGATTCGTTTGACCCATATAACCAGTTTTAGTTTTAGTTACATTTTTATATGTGACCCGTTTGATCCATCAATGATAAAATTCAACCCAAAATGACCCACTTTCATACATATGGGCTGACATGGCCCATTTACTGCATTGTTTTTTCCTTTTTAGCATTGGAAAACTCAAAACAATTTCTAACTGGTACTTTTAGTACACTACGGGTGACCTTTACAATGTTCTTCCTTTAACTTTGACATAAAATGCAAAGTCTACGTGCACTTGAAATAGGTACTCCTAAACACCCTCTATGATTAGAGGAATATAGCATAATTGGTGAATTTAGTACCAGACAAAACAACCCGAGATGGATCGACCCAAAACACATTTTAATAGAATGACTTATGAGTTCTTTTATTAAAATGATTGCGAAAGTTTGATACATTAAAAAAAAAAAATACTTATGGTGAGTTTTGACCTGTTTACCTCATTTGACGACCCACTTACTTTCCCTTTTACCTAATTTGATTAACTTACAACTTTGAATCGAAATAATACATTACTTGAATGTACTCTTTCATAAGTAAATGCTTACAACATATGTGAAACCACATTTGCAATGGCATGCCACATAAAATTTCTTTCTGGAACTATGATTCGGAATTTTTAAATATTTAGGGTCTTGATGGTACTATTAGGCTAGAGTCTTGATGGTAAACGTCTCCCGTGTTGCAAACTTTGACATTATATTACCACGACGTCATTCATGTAACATGTATTGTATTTATTACTCCAGTAATGGCTTAGAGTGTAAGTGTACCTCAATACCTTCTCATTGCCAATGATTTATATTTGGATTCCCTTCCTGGAGAACAATATAAGATGCATATTACGAGTAAGTAAGCTGTGATTTTTATTCATTTATATTGATGTGTTATATCTCTATATAGGGAAATGAAGGAGATCAGTGAATGAGCACAGGGAAATTAGATCTATCATGGTTCCGGAGTTAACAGAAGTCTTATAAAAGCAATGGTGAAAGTAGCTTTATATTTCATGGGGAGTTCTAATCTTAAAAAACAAAGGTAATTTGTTGGACTCTTTTAACCTTTTTAGAAGTAAAATGCCTATCGTAATATCTATACAAATATAGAGAATATGTGTTGCAAAGCAGTTATATTATAATCTTACTAACAAGCTTTGGCATTTGCACTAATGTTGGTCTTTTCCGTAACAATGTATGAAGTTGGAAGCCAATTTTCATGATCATTGGGCATAATACGAATCGTGCGCCATGGATATAAAATAGAAGCGGAAGTTGATAACCTAAGAAATTAGACACAAAGTGGTATTCACAGGAAAAATATGGTTAACATGGAGACGAGATGAGCCATGGAAGCCGTGGCCAATTGGCCATAGCAGAATTTATGATGATAGGGACCAGGACAGGGATTACTACCATGACAGTCGGTCCAAGAGACACAGAAGCACAAGCCTGCTCCATAGGAGAGGTCAACAAGTTATATATTGTGCACAACTATTTTGATTTCTCATGATGAGTTTTCTGATAAACAGATTATGCAGGTTAGGATACACTGATACCAGATGGCAGAGGTAGATGTTCAGTATCCGCTTCTTGGAGAATGAACTTGCGGATCTTCACTGCATCATCAGTTTCAAGTACCATGCATTTCCTTTTAACACTATTTATATGCTATATTGTTTTTTTTTTATTATTGCACTGTTCTCTTTTACTTTATAACTATCACAGTTCTAATGAAGTGATCGATAACTTCACATCAATGTTATGTTTTTGCTGGTTTTAGAATCAATAAGCAGCTCATATAGTGTGTATTGTTGCAGAAAATTTGGGACGAGGTTCGTGAAAGTGACGAGGAAATAGATAAGATGCATTGAACCAAAGATTGCTTTGAATGGGTCTCTCTATTGAACCAGTGACTTACCACAATGCATTATGGATTCTTATGAAGAATGTCGGGATCCGCCACGTCTGCATAAGGTAGACGAGTATGGGTATTATTTGATATCTGTTTATAATTCAATTGTTATTGGTAGGTGTCCTGACCTTCATGGTTGACTTACAGATTTGACATTGGGGGCCAGGAGCCTGCTTCAGAAAATATTCTGATTCAATTTATTTCAAAAGAACTTCAGCTGGGCCTTACAAAGCTCATCTTCAAAGTGTCCCTAGAGAAACGAAGGCCCGTAGAAACAAGGTATTTTTCACAACACACATAGGCTTATGTACTATTATTTGTGGATTAAGTTGTTTAGAGTTTTCCACGAATATATTATGCAGAAATAGGGATCTTCATCAAGGTATCGAGACGTGACACGTGGCGCTCCAGCATTTCTGAATGCTGAAAGAACAGATATTGGCTCTTCGCACTTTGAAGAGAAAGCTCCCCCTTCTCAAGATGTTTCCAAATTCCATGTTCCTTAAAAATTTGTAATTGAACGTGAAACTGATCATTTGACTTCATTAGACTCAAGGAATGGGTCAGGTTACATAGAGTGTATATCCTATTACATGTGATTTCTATTTCTTATGCAAGAATATGAAGGTAATGGGTTTTTTCAGCAATAATAGACAGGAAATGGGAGTTTAGTTCAAGCATGTGTTTTTGTGGTGTTGTAAAAAGTATAATATAATTGTTATATCCTTTTTGTGATTCTGTAATTATATTAAAACGTTAGCTACAGATTGTGCATTGTATAATTTTACTTCAAAATTTGAGCTTAAGATGTGTGTAATCATTGTGAATTGTAGAGTGGCTTTGATATGATGTGCAGTGGAAGGGACAAGATGGAAACACCGGAATAGGTTTTAAACGCATCAATTTGCAATGCTTTAAGTTTGTTGATAAGGTTTCATTTTTTAATGTGTTTGGTGAAAAGCCACATTAAAAGAAAATAGCTAATTTCTTTTAATCAACTGCCCGTTAAGTTGATTGATGTTTTGATTAGTTATTCTGGAAATTGATTATAGTAGTAATACCAATGGCAAAACTCTGTAAGCTGTCCTTAGAAGTCATAAGTATAACTGATAAGTATATCATGTGACATGGATATAGTTTATGTATAATTTTTCATTGTCTGCTAATAGATATCACTTTGCAAATCATTTGACTGCAAGGATAAGTTTTAATAGATAGCCTTAAAGAGATGCAACAGGTAGGCCTTTTTCAATCTTATAAACAATTACGTAATAATTTTAATGTTCATCAATTAATGGGTGCTTAAAGTTATTCTGTGGATTATAAATGTTTGAAAAGTTTAGGCTTCCTGGTTGCTTTATATGGGGGCGATTGATGAGGTGATAAAGCTATCTTTTAAAAAAACAAATTTATATATCAATTCGTTCTTTTATGCATATACATATAAAGTTGAGTGAACCCATCATTCAATTTTGCCATCAATTCGAGTAATAGCCTTCAAAGTAGTATTTGTGTGTTATTGATCATTGCTTCAATGATTGGTGGTTAATAAGGTTGTTAAATGTCAGAACCTTAAACAGACATGGGTTGGCAGAGCCATCATGGGTGTCATTAATGGCAGGTAAGTAAGAATTGATGAAGGGTTTAATGGATATTGGGCAAGCGAAGCAACATGGGTTGCGAATGATGTATCCCGGGTTAATACTTTTGTTAAATTTTAGTTAAGGTTTGAGCAGGCTATTAGTCAAAATAAGAATAAAAAAAGGTGTCCCAAAAACTGATTTTATGTTCTATCGGAGTTTAAGTAAGGTCCCTATGAAGACTAAACACGGTTTAATAACCGTGTGTACAGATACAAGAATTAAAGCACACATGAAGTATTACCCCTCCATTTCATCATTTTCGTCAATCCTTTTTCACGCCTCTTCCTCTATAAACCTCGATATAAAATGGGCAATCATCAACATGAGCACAAAACAAACGAGAAGTTCCAGCCGTGCATCGCACGGGTCTTCATTCTAGTATTATAAAAAAGATAAGCACCATATGTAAATCAATAACAACTAATTATTAATTAATTCATTTAAAATATCATGTGTCATTTTAAAACAACTGTCACTTTAAAAAAATCAATCCTTTCTAGGTTAAATTAATCATAAGTTTGTTTTTACAGTAAGTTGTATATATGAATGATTTTTAGAATCAGGAATTAGAATATAGTTTGTTTTTAATTTTTTTTATTCTGATTCTTGATTTATTATATAAATTAATTAAATAAATAATGTAAAAAGGACAAGCAGCATATATAAATTAATAATCTTTAATCTTTATATATATATTGAAAAAGTGAGTTGCTCTAATGACTTATCAATCAATTACAAGGTTTTATTTTTTTAAAATGACTTTTACTTACGTCATAATCTTATTTTAATAATTGAGATAGGCTTATTTTTTTATTGGATATTAAAACTATTAAGTTAAACAAATAAACTTTTTTTTTCGAACATTCAGTTGGTACACAACATTCACGGAAACCTCACTGATTAATGGTGAGACCCTGCACGTACTCTAGTCAACGAGGTAGTTGACTATGAGCCGTTACAGGTATTCAGAAGGAGAAACCCCAAGACATGCTATCCCAGAGGATCGAACTCATGACTTGGGTAAAACCCTTGCCCTCTCAGGCCAAAACCATCATGGATGGACTTTAATTCCTAATTAAAGGACATGGATGTATTTACCATGTCTTGAACCCAAGACCTCCCACTTAGGGTGGAGGGAATGGGTATATCCCATCTCTCATCTCTCACCTTTTTCTCTCTTCCACATATCCCATCTCTCCCCATCTCTCATTATAAGGAATGCATGTCTTTTTTCATCTCCCATCTCTCACCCCTTTTATAATTAAAAAATAAAAATAAAAATAAAGAATGAGTGAGTGAGAGTGTAAGATGGTTTGATAGATCACCATCTCATTTTTCATCTTGCAAAGCTCCATCTCTCACCATCTCTCAAGGAGGAGATGGTGTAGCATGTGGTACCACATGGTACTACACCCCCATCTTGCTCCACTCCTTCCTCTCTTATGGGGAAGATTTTTCTGATGTAACACTAACAATGACTAGTGATGGGTTAATGATGAATTTGACATTGTAACCCTCTAATAAATAGGAATAACAACACATTGTGTGGGTTTTCATTGTGATACCATCGATAAATCCTATCGTGCGAAACTACCAAATGTGGTCGCAACATAATGAAAGGCATATAGTGTTTTCACAAATATATATGTTTTGTTTGTTTTTTTTTTAATTATTATACATCAATATCATTTATCATAACTAAGGAAATAATTTTGTGGTAATTTTATAATATTACAAATTTTTTCATTGTGATCTTTCTGATCACACTGAGTCCCTCTAGACATTTGGATTATTTCAAATTAGATTTTAACTTGATAGGTCACTTTGAATATTTTGTGAGATAATAAATAAATTTAGATGAAGAATAAAAATTATAAAGTTATAATTATATGAGAAATAATGTTTGATAATTTGTAAATTTTCCGAGATGAAGAACTAAAATTATATTATTATTGGATATATTGCCAACCACAATGAAAAACCATCAAAAGATATAAAAGTCATCAAATACAGTCAAAAATTAAGAAATTTAAAAAACTAGTAAGTAAATTTCACGGTTTAAAAAAAAAAAACACATTTTAAATATATTGCCCCCATCGATATTTCACACCTAGATGACCTAATTAAGCTTTTCATTTATTATATCGTCTAGTAAATTAAATTCACAACATAGATATTATTCATATCATTTCAAATGTAACATTTTAGAATTATATATCTTATAAGCAAGGGCCTCTAATACATACATTCAACAATACTATCATCGTATTCGCGCGTTACGACGGATACAATTTATATGGCGTCAGATACCCGCGCGTTGATGGTTGTGGTGTTGGCGATGGTGGTGGGGGATTTTTTGAGAGCGTTTTGTTGTTCGTGTGTGTATTTTTGTGTGAGAGAGTGTGATAATAAATAAATTGGAGGGATGAGGGTAGCAAATTAGAAGGAGGGTGACTGACAAAATAAAATAATGAATGACAATTTCATACATTCACATCTTTTTTTTAAAACATTTTTAAAAATAAAGGGAGCTGAAATTTTTATAAAAAAGTAAAGATAAAAAGAAAAAATAAAAAATAAAAAAAAGTTGCACCCAATAATCGAATAGAGTATTTCACCTTGAGAGGTCAAATCAGACAAAATAAAAGTAGTTGAAAACTCATAAGTGTTTGTGTGTGTACTACTGTATGTATTTATTTATTTATATGTTAGGTCTAGAATTTTCACTATCAAATAATAACTACATTGGACTACTGAATGGAAAGTACTGAAAACACGAAAACATACAAAAATGATCTGATACATTTTTCTCAAAATAGAGATATCACAATTATTTTCTTTCCTTCTTTATAGTTTTTTTTGACAATATTAATTTTTTACAACAACCCCTTTAAAAGCTTCATAAATGTTTCTAGTATAAAGAGTGAAACAAAATGCCAAAGGTAATTTATTGTGTACTACATATCAACATATGACTACACAAGATGTGTTTGAATGTATGTTTTTAAAGTGGTTATTTTGATGTACTTAGATAGTCCGAATCAAATAACAAGATGCATGTCATATATACGTTTCTACTTTTTAAAACATGCAATAAATAGTTATCCGTTGCTTGAATGGTAATTGCATTAACAAATAAGTGTTGCAATATGCTCGGATCCGTTCTTTTTAAGCAATATGTTACGAATTACAACGATAACAAACTAACTTTCTAAGCAATAAGTGTTGCAATATGCTCGGATCCATTCCTTTCTATGTAGTATGTTTAGGATATTTATGTTTGAATTTAGTAAGTTGTATCAGTTTTGTATGTTTAAGTAAGTTTGTTTCAATCTAAAAATGTTAGCATGTGTTTCAACTATTACAATTGAAGGTTGCAAAACTTAGTTTTTTTAAAGGGAAAATCATCCGTGCAGTTAACTGTACGGAAATTAGGTGCGGTAGGTTACAATGAAGGGGCAGTTTCATAAATATTATAATAATGAAGGGTTAAAATACAAATTGTTTTTTTTTTCCTTGTAAAAATACAAATCTTATATGTTAATTGCGTATATGATTTACTCATTTATAAAAGATATTTTACTTATAATTCCCTAAAAACATTATTATTTAAATTTTAAAGTATAAACAATATAATTTTTTAAATGAACATATATGCATCACTTGCTTTTGTTACTATGATACGATACTCAACAAACATTCAAATGTTCATGTACTTTTAATTACATGTGTACACATTAAACTTCTAGATATTGTTCTAACGTCACATGTAATATTTCAAAAAATAACAATTATATTATAATAATCTTTGAAACTTAAAATGCATGTATAATAATAAAAAAAAGTGTCCATCTATTTCCACCCCCTTGTTGTTTATTTCCACCCTTTTTATGCTTTAAACAGTTGTATGATATGCAGTATTAATTGTACACTCTTTTGTCTTATATGGTGGAAATAGCACAACCAAAAAAAAAAACATGTGGTATATATTAAAATAACATTTAAAAATAAGAATAAAACCAACCATCAATAGATATATTGGTACTTGGAGAAATCAAGACTTAAAAGTCTTGGGTTCAAATCCTGATATAAAAAAAATATTCTGAAATTAGAATTGAGTATATAAAGAACAAATGTCGCATATATTGAAAAGAAGATATACTGATATTTTCTTTTAAACTTTTAATCCCTATTATTTGTTGTGCAAGTTTCATTCATTTGATGAGTTAATCAAATGAGTACCTACGCTATATATACAGTTTGTATGTCTGGGTGTTTTCCACCACCACTGGTAATCTGGTATATAGAAGACCAAGTGGAATCTCCCTGACGCACATTAACACACACACATACTGTGTCATTTAGAAAAAGAAATTTAAAAAGTATAAACAAAATAATAGACTAAATAAATAATAAATCAAATAAAAAATAAAAATTGACTACTGGTGTTTAATGGGTTTTCAACCCCACATCTCTAATGTAATGTAAGCTGGTTCTGTGTGTCAGAACACACCAACAAGGAATCTTTGTTATTTTTTTAGTGAGAGAAAAAACTGTATATTTGTGTACTTGTAATTTGTAAATGTAAATGAGTAAAAGTATTGGGCTCATTATTATTATTTTTTATAGATGATTTTCGAATAAAAATAAATCTTTTTATTATCAAATGGTGAGATCCTAACTTGACAACAGATAGTCGGTTGTCTAAGCTGGATCTCGCTAGCACGAGCCGAGCAACGGTGACAATGGAAAAACCCAATAAATAAATTTGGGTTTATTTATTATTTATTTTATTTATAATATTTAGGTTATATTGAAAGGTTGAGTTTTTTTATTTTGATGTATGCGGCTTATCTAGGATATATTGTGGTCATTTTTAAATTTAAGATTGTACCTATCAGAATTGATAGAATTTGAATGAGATAACCTAGAGTACCTTGATGTGTTGTATATATATATATTTATCTCACCATTTTACTCATTTAAAACTAGACTCAAAGTTGTTTTTTTCCCTCAAATTTTTTCTATAGACAAGTAACCAACTCTTGTCTTTCAAGTATAGTGATTTTGACAAAAACTTAGAATAAAACCAATTGTTTCTGTTTCTTGTTCTTGTTTTCTTGTTGATCATAATATCTTACTTTGCATTCAATAACATATTAATACCATGTTAGAACATAATACAACCAAACATAGATATTATTTCTTAAATACCAATGCAAACATGGTTTCTTCTATTTCATCTTTTTCTTGCAAATCTCCAACTACTCTTACATTTTTTTGTATCTTGTTCTTGTTTGTTTTTGTTACGGAATCCGTATCGATAAACGAAACTAGTTTCAATCCAATGGATGAGTTAAAGAAGATGAAAAGAGTAAGAGCTCATTTAAAGAAGATCAACAAACCATCAGTCAAGACTATTAAGGTAGTATTTTTCATAGACTTTTTGATATGTTGACTTTTGTTTTGAGGTTTTTATAACTTGAGTTTTTTTTGTTTGATGTTGAAACAGAGCCCTGATGGTGATTTGATAGATTGTGTTGTTTCTCATCTTCAACCAGCTTTTGATCATCCTAAGCTTAGAGGACAAAAGCCATTGGTATATATTATAACTATACAACTATATATATCTTTATATGCATCTATATATATATATATATACACATACTTATATGCATTACCACCTAGTGGTCAGGTGTCCTGAGGCCCTCATATAATATCTTAGGGGTGGCCAGGGAAATGGTTCAGAAATGGTAACGGGTACCTTGAATAGGGAAAACCTCATCCATTTATATTATATGCTTAATATATGCATATTTTTGATTTGGTTATTTGCATTTCTTATTGTGATATTCTTGAATTTACAGGAAGCACCAAGTGAGAGGCCAAAAGGGCATAACTCGAGTGATGAATTATTTGATACAATTCAGTTATGGGCAGAGTTGGAATTTTGCCCAGAAGGGACTATTCCTATTAGAAGAACAAGTGAAAAAGATGTTTTAAGAGCAAGTTCTTTGAGAAGATTTGGAAGAAAGATTAGAAGAGGTGTGAGGCGTGACACGTCGAGTGGCGGTCATGAGGTTAGTATTTTGCCAAGAGAAAAAAAAAAACGTACATGTTTTATTTGGATCAAATGCATATGATATAGTTACAGTAATTCCTCATTTGTAAATTGTAATAGACTAAACTTCAGTTAAAAGTTTCAACTAGTAGAACAATTAAGACTAAGTGGATGCTTGGATTTTTCGGTTTGATAGTACGAGTTAAAGTAGTCATAGTAACCATTTTGTAATGTTTATGTAACTTCTTGTAGAAAAATGATGCTTAAGATTGGGTGTTAGGCAAAAATACTAGTTAATTACTAGTTAGTCGTTCATATTATTGTCAATTAATGAGGTTCAAATGAAACCATGTTCAACACAACCAATGATAGTTTTTTTTTCTATCCAAGCACCTTGTACATGGTGTAGAATGCAATATAAAATCAAGTTTATTGTGATATCACACTCTAATTGCCAACATTAAATTAAAAGCTAAGTAAATGCGCGCAATGGTCATATATACTTTCTAATGTCTAAGAGCTAATAAGATGCAATCTTTTGAATTGTAGCATGCAGTTGCTTTTGTAAATGGAGATCGGTACTATGGAGCCAAAGCTAGTATGAATGTATGGACGCCTACGGTTACTGATCCATATGAGTTTAGTCTGTCACAGTTATGGGTCATATCAGGTTCTTTTGGCAACGATCTTAATACCATTGAAGCTGGCTGGCAGGTAACTTATACTCATGTATTTCCACATTGTAGCAATGACAATGGCAGGGTTTATATTGATATTTAGAACGAATAAAGCTATTACTTCTAAAAATATTCACAATGTAGTTTTCAAGACTCTTTCGCCTAATGAACGCTATACATAACTCTTCAGGTTAGCCCCGAGTTATATGGAGATGGTTATCCTAGGTTTTTCACTTACTGGACGGTAAGCATTATCGAATTTTTACATTTTGGCATCTACATGTTTTTAAAGTATTTATACACATTTACTTGTGAATGAGTTGATTTAGTTTGTGTTTATCTCAAACGGGTTAATTTTTGTTTTATTGTAACTTATATATGTATTTATAATTATAATAATTGATGCATCAATTACTTAAAGACCGGCTATTGAAAAATGCTAAAATGTGTAGACGGTTCTAGCTCGCACGTGTCGTTCCGTACTAAAAATGACCCAATTCAACCTGACCCGTTACAAACTCATCCGACCCGTCCATCTTGCAACATCCAATTTACAGGAAAGGGCTAATATATGTCTATTATATATATGCAGACTGATGCATACCAAACCACAGGGTGTTATAACTTGCTATGCTCAGGATTTGTTCAAACAAACAACAGGATTGCTATAGGTGCAGCAATCTCTCCAAGGTCATCTTACAATGGCAAACAGTTTGATATTGGTATCATGATATGGAAGGTAACCACTAACCCCAAAAGTAAATCCTAGTTGCATGGTTATTATAAAAGCTTTTGAATGTATTTAAAATTATGCTACTTTGCTATTATGCTAACCTTCTTTATTCAAGACAAAGTTTTGGACAACTTAACCCTCAATTTAAAAAAAAAAAGGATAAACGAATGAGGTTTTTCCTCTTTAGGTTACCCGGGGAAAGGTGAGTCCTTTGACTTGGATGTACGCAGCCTAACTGGATTATCCTTGTGGCTGTATCCGAACCTTTCCTTGGCGAATTTTACCTAGTAAGGTTCGAACTTAAGACCTCTTGTGATGACATTAGGTCTCCTGACCACTACGGCACTTTGGTGGTGGTTAACTTGACACTCAATTTGAAATATATAATTTTAACAAGAATTTTTGTTTTAATCTGTTAAAAAAAAGGGTAATTTAGGAACTTCAGATTTATTTATTGTTAAAAGTATAAAGTACTACTGTTTTTAAAGATAAATGAAAAGTGTAAAGTGGATGTTGAATATAAAAATGTAAGATTCTGTTCTCCATTTCTAGGAAGTGTCTCCCATGTGTAGACTCCCTTTAACTTTTACTTCAAATAATTAATTAAATTATATGGATGATAACTAAGTTGATACTATCTGGATTTTGGACTAATTATGCAAAAGGCTTTATTGTTTTTTTCTTCCATGTCCCTTTTAGTTCCTAATTTTTGTTTTGTTTCTATAACACTGTTTCCATAACTCAACTTTTACAATACTGTTAAATGTAAGTAACACACAAACAAAATAGAAGCTTGTGATTTGTTTTATGAATAAAAATGGGTGGATATGGCTATTTCGACCTATTTATTTATGAATATGTCGATTTTGGTTGTATTTTTATTTAAGCTGGTAAAAAAAAATGAAGTACATTGGATAAAATGGGCAACGAATCAAACGGGTTGAAAGTTGCTCATGTTGGTTTTAGTGCAGATGACCTCCTAAATGATTTTATTCAAACTTTGAAAAAAAGTGTTTGTGTGTCAACCCAACCCAACGTGTTTTGAACCCATTTTGGCATAATGGCATGTTAACCAACGTGACCAAACCAATTTTGACAAATACCAAAAAAATGACGCATTTCAGCTCGACTCTATATTAACCCATTAGACAACCTCTTGAACCTGACAAGTCCCATTTTGACCTGCATTAACAGTTACCCGTTCTAGCCCGAACCTGATTTGAGCCATAACCACCTGACCTCTCCATCTTGCCATCTCTATAAGTAGGTGACAAGAACTTTGCTAAATCATCATTTGCTTTGTTCATATCTACAGGACCCTAAACATGGACATTGGTGGCTCCAATTTGGATCGGGGGTTCTCATCGGCTATTGGCCATCATTCTTGTTTAGTCATTTGCAAAAACAAGCAAGTATGGTACAATTTGGAGGGGAGATAGTGAACTCAAGATCAAGAGGTTATCACACATCAACACAAATGGGCAGTGGTCATTTCGCAGATGAAGGTTTCAGGAAAGCTGCCTATTTTCGTAACTTGCAGGTTGTTGATTGGGACAATAGTTTACTTCCCTTATCAAATCTCCATCTACAGGCTGATCATTCAAACTGTTACGATATAAAAGCGGGTAAAAATAATGTATGGGGGAATTATATTTATTATGGAGGTCCAGGAAGGAATGCAGGTTGTCCATAGAGAAAATATTGCATAGTACAATAACCATTTTCATTACATGATTGATTCTTTCTTTAGAGTTAAAAGGATTTTTGAAATTTTTGGTCTATAAAAAGATCCTTTTGATTTATGGTAGATTGAGGGCTTTTGTATATTAGGATTAGGGGTAACAAATTTATAGTAATATATATTATCATGGTCTGTATTTTGTAACTTATTGATATTGGTTTTCTGTGAATGTGACATGCAAGTCTTCCACTGAAATTTGACAAAATCTTAAAAGTTAAGTCAAGAGCTTGAGTCCTACTTTTGGTACTAAAAGGAAGTTTCATAATGAAAGGTAGCAACCTAATCATTTGAAATAATGATAACCGACTCATTGTTGGCCCCTACTGATCGGTCTACCCATCGTAAAAGTTTCTTAAACGCACTTATTTGCTCACTACTGATCGAGTCTGCCCATTTGACCGACCGAAAGAGTATATAGGTCAAATCAACTAAGAATTGGGTCGAAATTGACACCTCTAATCAGTAATAACTTAGAAGTTTAACCCAACAAAAAAAAGGAACTATATTAGATCCCAAGTCATGAGAGTTGCATAGGTTGGCACATGTGAGGAAACATAGAAAAAGAGAGAGGAAAAAAAAATGAAATTTGCAGATAATTATCTAAATGTTTTAATATTTAACAGCTTTGAAAACCCAAGTCTGAAAATAGATAAAATAGATGATAATATAATGAAGTATCTCAGTTATCCAACCAAACAACTGAACTGTGTTTATACAGTCAATCTTGTTTATTTGGATAATAAGAGTGGACTATAAACATAATTCCAAGAATTTATTTTGTCTCTTATGATTTAAAAAAAATGCAATTCAAAACACCACCCTGTCCAAACCCCATATGTTACTTCTAATAAGTCAATGATGGCTCCGACGTCTATCTAACTTAGACTACTTATTAGCTTAATAATAATATCTATAATCTTATGGTCAACAAGAACTAACAAATCAGAAACACATTGCTATTACTATTTCTATCTTTAATAGTCACGCAAGTGAACAGTATTGCGTGACGTGACACCATCATTAATAGTCACGCAAGTGAACAGTATTGCGTGACGTGATACCATCCGGATTTTACCACGCCGCACTCCGTTTCATCCGGATTTTATTATCTTTATTATCAAATATAATAAGCAAACTCAAATGAGTAATAACTCTACACATTAGCCTTAAACTTTATTTTTATTTTATGTTTTTAATTTTTTTTTTTATAATTACCAAACTTCTCCTTAAATTGTAAACACTTGCAATCATTTAAGCAATTCAAGAAATATTTGAGTCTCATGAATTTTGGTGGCCTTCCGACTAACACAAATTTTTATAGAGTAAATCTATGGACAATTAATAAAGACCCACAAAGAGTAAAAACAATGACGACAACGTGTATGCATCTCAAATCGTCCAATTGATCTACTTATCCTTGATTGACGTTATTTTCCTAGCATTTTTAGGGATTTTTGAAAAAGATTTATATGTTTTAAAAGATTTAGATAATTTAAATGTCTTGTGAATACGCTTTAAAAAAACCCTTAATAAAATAGCAATTTCACTATGTGAAAAAAAAATCTAACAATCTTGATAGTAGGAACAAATAGATAAAAACCAAAATTACATAAAAGAAAGAAATTACTTTAGAGCTGATTTAGAAATTGAAATTTGAGTTATCAACAAGTATCCATTCCCAAGAATAAAAGCTAATAGTAAAATTTTTAGGGATTTTTTTAAAATCTTTGTTCCACAAGAATATTGTTTAATTTATTGATTAAAATTGCAGGATCTTTTCATATATATCAGAGGCATATTAGTGGCGGCTAGACCATTCCCAACCGTGAGCTCGTCACTTTTTATATCAGTTGTATCAGTTCATCGTCACTTCTTATATCAATTGTGTCAGTTCATCATCACATTAACACTTTTAAACTAACATACAAACTGTCACACCAATAATGACACGTCACTTTCTTGGTTACTTTATTTTACACATACATTATTTACACACATGAAGAATCTAACGAAGAAAACAAGCTCGTCGTTTAACCGAAAAAAACAAGTTACGAGGCCAAAGTGACAAAGTGGTTCCAATGATGTCACAAAGTGACGGGCTCTTCGGTTGAAACCGCAAAGAATCGTCTTGTGAATTATTAAATTATGAGTTTCTCTCCTTAAAAGAAAATTTGGCCTGGACCAAGACACTTTGGGCTAAAATGTATACATGGAGACATGGAGTTGGGCAACAAAATGGAGGCCCCTGTTGATTGGAGGCCTTGTGCCACTGAGGCTCAAGCCCACAACGATGGAAAAAAAAGTAGCATTCTATAAGTAATTTTCAACCCACATTTTAAATATTAAGCAGTTTAATATAGCAAAATTAAAACAAAAGCAAAAAGGTTTAATGTTCAAAAAAAAAAAAAAAAACCTTTTTTTTAACGTATTTTTTAAAAATATTTATTTTGTGTCATTAACTATTTATTTTACTATTTTGTTTATAGAG
>JAOEHQ010010811.1:0-16408 GCA_025447715.1 Asclepias incarnata
ATTTCTTTCACCTAATCGGATATAATAAAAACAAATTTATTTAACAGACCCGCGTTTACGCGGGATATATATCTAGTTAATTCTATAGAAAAAGCGTACGTGCTAATACGATAAACCACAGGGAATAATGGGTGTAATTTACGAAAAGTTAAATCTATTTTGGTGTGCTTTAATATATAGAATCAACTAATTAAAAGAAACTTATTATAACTGGGCTATTCCGTAAATATGTATATGTTTATATGAACCTTAGCTAAACCATGTCTTCATCGTACTTAGCCAGCTAGCTTCACATGCCTGAGTTGCCTTTACACACCATCTTCAACATTTTTTCAATAATGCCTATCAAATCTTTGGCTCATTTCCGGTGTGTATGCAAACTATGGAAGAATCAACGCTTCTTAATTAGGTCTCTCCCAATGGCCTCTTCCTCGGTTCGTCCTCACTTCTTTTTCGTGTGACACCTTTGCGCGTCCTCGTCACGAGGGCTTGTCGTGGGCTTTCGTCGGGGTGGCAACGAAGTGGAGCTAGATGAAAGGCTGATGCCCGCCCTTTTGATTGTTGAAAGTGTTTAATTTGTTTTCTGGTTTTACTTTTGTGGGCCCTTTTGATTGGAAATAATAAAATAGTAGAGGAGAAAGTAAGAATGAAGTAAGGAAGATGTGTTGTTGGCAGAAGTGTGTCATTCGGTGTGTCAGTATGGAAGTGTTGACATGAAGCTAATGCGGTGGCGTGGAAGAAGTGAGGAAGATGTCACTGTCGGGAGACACCTTATGCATACTCCGCCTTATCATGAATTACCATGTTGCATCAGTTATTCACATATCATCAAAACTAAACAAGAACTCTCTAGTTTTCCAATGCGTTTATTCTACTTGAAAAAAGTCTAAGGTACGACGGTCTTGAAGGTGATCGAGAACTGATCGACCTAGTTGGGAGCCTTCACATATAAAATTTGACGACTTTAAATTAGTACGTAGACATGGTCCTGGATTCTTGCAATGGTTTATTGTTCAATGAAAAAGCATCATGTTGATCAAGTCCCCTATTTTCTTGTATGCCATCCCCTAAGGCACGAATTTTATTACCTGCCATGCCTCAATTACTACACGCCACATTTCAAGATTACTCAACATTTGCCACATTAGTACTTCTGGCCAGAAATAATCATGCGGGATTGATTTTGATGATTCTACAAACACTTTCAAGGTGGTGTTTGTTTTGCTAAGAAAACAAGTTAGGGCCCTAAATCTTGATACGATAAAAGACAATCTATGCACCATATATGGTGCATGTCCTAATTTGGCACAAACATTTGGCATCATATCACATCTATAAGATCCAATTTGTTTATTATAGAAAAAAAGGTTTTCCTTAGCCTAGGATGGTGAGTCATTTTTTACTAATTGTGACGGTCTAACCGAGTTTTGTCTTTGGCCGGTTCCAATCATTTCTCTGACCACCCCCAACATATGCATACGATAAGATTCCAACAAATCTCTTGTGAGGAAACATGACTCCTTGTCACTAAAGCAAGTTAATGATGGTTAATATCATACAAAATGTGTTATATGCAATTAAAAGTTCTAGGGGAGTGACATATATGCACAATATACTTTCTTAGTAGATAACAATATTATGTTTTACTTTAGATTATAACAAAGTCATATACTAACTTTTATAGTAAAATTCAACTCACAACATAACCGTTACATAAACAACATTTGCAATTTTGCATTGTATATATGTGGATACAAAAGTACATATTTGGCCCTAGTATTATTCATAAAAGTACATTTTCACCATTCAACTATTAGAAGTCATAACTAACCTTTAAACTCATGTTTATCATTGCTTATACTTTCCAACAAACATTTGACATTTTCTAACGCATTTTAGCCAAAGCTAGCAAACGGTTGAACCGAGGGGTACGTAAAAGATAGGGGAAACATATAACTTTAGTAGCGAGATGACCAAAACGCAGTTATCCAACAATACGAGGACCAAACAAATGCTTTTTTTCGGTAGAATATGGATAATGTGTAGGCTTAGCTTGGAGTCTAACCAAGATCAGGGACGGTGAAATGCTCTTCATCGTCCTCGTCAAGGTGAGGTAATTCATATCTCGGCTTCTTGAGATGTGGGACATAGAGCTTGTTTTGTTTGTACGAGGCGTTGCTGATAGAGTTAGATGATGGAAGTTGAGGAACTTCAGCAGCTTCGTCACCAAACATGCCATAGTCACTTAACCACTCGAGCTCTCCAAATTCGAGCTGTTCTTTCTGCACACCAATGAGTTGCATTTTCAGTATTTCTAACTATGTTATGTGAAATATTTGGGCAAATTGCAAAACAATTATTTTGGGAAATATAACATACATTTTCTTAAATGCATATGCGTATTTGTAAAACAGATAATCAATAACAAGCACTTTTTTTTCAAAATTGTTTATTAACTTGTTTTATAAGAAAATAACATTATGAAATGAACAGATTGGTACCTGCAAAATATGCAAATAAGGACTTCAAAATAAGCAAATCCCAAACGCCACCTAGCTAATTATCATATGCGGATAGTGTAGTTACCTTGTCAGATGTATCAAAATCTGGAAATTGGAGGAGATCATCAACAGCCCAAGATGGTGAATTGTATCCGGAAATCTGTTGTGGTGCTGATTTCATGGGAGCGGTTTGTGGCACGACCACATTCTTGTTGGATGGTGGTGGTGGCTCAGGGTGGTTCTTCTCGGGCTCTTGGGCAGAGCTAGAGCTAAGAGCCACCCGGATCCCAGTGGCTAAGAAACGCTGGTGGTTGGCAGCGAGGCTGCCGGCTGAATGGATTGGTTCATCACAGTCGCGACAAAACAAAGCACGATCCTCTACGCAGAAAATAAAGGCCGTTTTCTCCTGAAACGAATAGTTTTATACTAGCATATATGAGAAACAAATTTGCTTTCAACTTATAAAACGTGTTATGAACACAAAATTACTATAGATGGTTCAACAATTATTTCTAATGAGCAAATTTATGATGTGTGTGACTTAGAGCAGTGTCAATGGGCCTGCGTTTTTTTAATATGTTTATTTATGTGTATGAATTTGTGTGTATATATATTATAAATTAATAATAATAAAATGATGAAAACGGTGATGAGGTCCATTGCCTTCAGTTGTTGTATAAGTAGAGATGTGCCGACGTGACAGTAAATAACGAGTGAAGTGATCATGAGGTTAAGTGATGCTCCCACTGGGAGCGCTCTTAATAGTATTCGTCAACTTTAGTGGCTCTCATAATTTTCCAAAGGCACACATATGGACTGAATCAGATAACTTAACTCATAGATGGTCCATTCCATTAATTAATTAATATAATCCAACAAACCAAACTGGTTTTCTAGTGTTTGCCATGTTTTTGTTTTGCCATGTCGTGGATGAATGTGATTCTTTCATTTCGAATAATTTTTTATTTCTTGAGGATGAGTATTCTATTTAATAATGGAATGGAATAGTGTATTTAACTTTTATTTTAGATATATATTATTTAATAATGGAATGGAATAGTGTATTTAACTTTTATTTTAGATATATTAATAATAATAATAATAATAATATAATCAAATACTTTCTAGCGGCCTATTCCATTTAATCCAACAAAAACTTCTTTTTATTCTATGTTTTTGAAAGAAAAAAAAAATGTACATAGAAGAATAATCTTTGTGCTAACATAGAGAAAGTGAAGTTGTACTCCTATAGTACTTATACTATATGAAACTTTGATAAATCATAAAAAAAAAAAAGAGACAATAGAAAACAGAAAGACATCATATATCTAATAATTAATAAATCCACTAAGAAAAACAAAAACCAAATACAAAAGTACATATATTTCAAATAATATGCATGATCATATCTCATTGCTATATATATATATATATATATATATATATATAGGGAAGGGTTAACGTAAGAAATACAAATATGGTGAGAACGATGAGAACCCTTATTTTCCTTCCCTCTTTTCCCTTTTTTGTTATGGTTTTTATTTTTTATTTTAATAAAAACCCATTCCAAAAAAAAAAAAAATTTTAAAAAAATTTCAATTTTTTTTCCTATGGGTTATGTGTTGAAAACGGATGGAGACGGTACGGGCGTAGCCCTTAGTCGAATGGATATTTAAAAAAAAAAAAAAATTTTATAGTGAAAGTATAAAAACAAATAGATATTTTTTAAAAAAAATAATTTTTTAGTGGTTCTCATAGTTCTCACCCTTATTTTTTGTTCTCACTTGCTCACTTTACTATATATATATATAAGGTAGAGTTCACGTGAGAACCAAAATAAAGATGAGAACTGTGAGAACCACTATTTCCACTCCCTCTTTCCCCTTTTTGTTATGGTTTTTATTCTTTTTATTTTTATTTTTTATTTATTTTTAATAAAAACCCATTCTAAAAAAAAAAATTCAAAAATAAAAATAAAAATTTCTATGGGTTATGTGTCAAAACGGATGGAGACGGTACATGCGTAGCCCTTAGTCGAACGGACGTAGCCCGTTGACCTCAAGGAATTTCTAAAGGGGTTGGGGGCTGAACTCATTTGGGAATAATTTAGATTTTATGAGCCGCGATCCAAGAGATGGTGGTAGTTGGATACGGCACGGGCTCCGCCCTTGAAAATGGTGGTGATCGGAGTTTGTGTGTCTCAAAATGAGAGAGAAAGAGGATGAAAAGTTTGGAGAAGAAATAAAAATAAATGTATAAATAAATTGGTGTTTTAAAAAAAATGATTTTGTAGTGATTTTCATAATTCTCACCCTTGTTTTTTATTCTCACTTGATGATTTCACTATATATAAATATAAATAAATAGATATAGAGAAATTTAGTTACTTACTTGGCAAATATCACAAGGCGGAAGCTTATTAGAAAGTGTTGTTTGTAATAACAGCCTTTGATGTTTGCTAGCAAGCTTATTGGCTGCATGAACTTCAACATCACATTTTGCACACAAAGCAGCTTCATCAGCACAACATATCAAAGTTGCCGGTGCTTTCTCACACACATCACATTGAATCTTCATGATCTTTAATAACACCCCAAATCCAAATAAGTAAACACTAATTTTAAGAGATTTATGACCAAAAATGTTGTTGGTTCTATTGTAGTGTGTGAATTAAACCACTAGAGGTTTGGAGAGCAAAATGAGAAGATAAGGTGGTAGATATTTTTTTGGAGATCAAATGCAAGATAGAAATGCAGACAACAGGGCATTTGTATGGGTCCAAATGTGTATGTTTGTATGGCTAAAAATGAGTTTGATTATAGTGGTTGTCAATTATTTTGGTTATATTTTCATATATGTGGATGTTAGCTTCTTCAAACCACTGCCGTACATGTGTTTTTGCAAGTTGTAAAAATGTAGTGGGTGGAAAAAGGCCTACAAAAATCATAAATGATGTCATTTATGTTCGCCCAGATCTAATAAATGAAATGAAATTGTCAAATTTGTCATATAGGATGAATATAAACCAGATGAAGTTGATATACAGGATCAAGTTGTAGTATTTTATTTCTTTCTCAAAAAAGTTGATATACACGGCCATAGACACGGGTCTGCATCTAGTGCGTAATTATAGTGTTTAAATGTATTTATTTTATTTCTTTATTAAAAAAAAGTTGATATACACGGCCATGTACACTATCTAGTACATAATTATAGTGTTTAAATGTATTTAAAACTGAAAATTTGTTAAGCCATCCTGAATTTAGGTAACCGATAACTTTTTTTAAAAAATCATTTTAGCCTCCCATGATAATTTTTTTTTTTTGATTTAATGTATTGTTTGATTAAACTTCGTACGTTTATGATTTTTGATATGGGTGGCTAATAAAAAACTATTAAAAAACATGCTGGCTCACAATCAGTGGTGGATCCGGAAATATATAACAGGGTATGCAAATTTATTTTTTTTAGAAATCAGATAAATATCGCATTTTTTAATCGGACTTTGTTCAGGTTTTTCAGGACAATGTCCTCACAATATGTGACCCGGGAATTTTTTAGTTTTGGAGAGAATTGAAAATTTTAAAACGTATATATATAATATATAAAAATACGTATATACTTCAAATAATTTTATGAATAAAATAAAAATACAAAAAATTACCTATTGCAAGGACAATGTCCTTGTTAAAGGTCATCGGGGAATTTTTTAAGCTTGGTGGGAATTGAAAATTTTAAAACGTATATATATATTATATATAAAAATACATATATACTTCAAATAATTTTATGAAAAAAATAAAAATACAAAAAATTACCTATTACAAGGACAATGTCCTTGCTAAAGGTTACCCGGGAATTTTTTAAGCTTGGTGGGAATTTAAAATTTTAAAACGTATATATATTATATATAAATATATTAATGATTAAAGAAAAAACTTATAGCAAGGACTTTGTCCTTGCTATAGATCTGGTCAAAAAAAGGTCCCACTTATTTACTTGTTTTGACTTCATTTAAATAAAATTAAATTATCAAAAATGTTGAAAATGATACTGAAAGGACAATAAAAGTCTGGTCAAACTAGAAAATCAATTATTCATACTTTTTTTTGTTTTTTAGTGTCCTATAGCAAGGACATGGTGTCCTTGCTGTTCAACTTCCTTGCTTTAGGTGATTATTCTTGTAGTGACACCTTAGTCAAAAACTTAATAAGTACACTAAAATAAACAAGTAGCTAGTAACATAGTATACTTACATACTTTTCATTCATATATCCCCTTGTCTAGGATTCAACGTTTGAAAGCGTACCAAAATCTTATCAGCATTAGTTATAAAGAATACATCTTTCTCAATAAAGTGACTAAACAATCATTTTTTAGTTAACCATTAATTCAGGATATGCATTAATAATTTTAAAAGTTTGCCCTCTATATATGTAACTTTATTAAAAATTAGTTTAAAAAAATAAAATTAGCATTAATTTTTTTTATGGGTGTCACTGCTCACAATGTTTGATTTATATATACGCAAATGTGAAGAATAAGCCTTGTTTTGATATGACTACATTGGTCGATGCTTTCAAATTAATCAGCCCATTGCCCCATTATGTCTGGCTTTAAAGGCGTCGTCTTACTTTCTAACTCATTAATAATCTTCTTTTTTCCGGAAAAACATTACATACTTATACTTACTCCGTAATATATAACAATTAGGCATGTGCCAATAACATTGCATGGGGTGCAAATCGTCGACGTCGTGGTGGTATTAGTGTTAACGCGCCGTCTTGGAAATCTTGTCGTGGTCGTCTTGGAGGACGTTGCCGTCATGCAAACCGTCGTCGCCAACCTTCTCCATGGAGACGATATAAAGCAAGCAAACTAGTGGGGCCGGAGCATCCAAATTTGAATTCCTAACGTTAAGTTTGGCAAATTGTAGCCATTTGCTTCTTCTTCTTTTTATTTTCAAGAACTCTATATATACATACATACATTTCAAACATTTTATACAACAAAAACAACACACTCTTCTACACTCAAACATTTCAAACATTTAACTCATCAAAACATTAACTTTTGTAGTATTTCAAACAAAACTTATTTCTTTCTTTCCATACCACCAAAGTTGAATCTCCACCATGTCTTCAAACCGAAACCATCCCCCTTTCGAACCCGACTTTCAAAGTTTGCTCGACTCGATGTCACCGATGTATTCTTCATATAACTCGCAAGGTCAAACGAGCAATGATTCACCATCAATGCCACCCCTCCCGTATGGTGGCGTGAATCCATTTTCGCACCAATATTACAACCAAATGAACCCACTACAATTGCCACTGATGCCGTCGTTTCAAAATACACAATAGTGGGTCGCATATCAAACACAACAACAACAAATCTTAAACCAAATTCAACAACAACAATTTCAACAACAAAATCAACCAATCAACATCAGTAACGAAGCCGTGTATCGACCCGAGATGACTAGCGTTGCCTCAGTTGATTCGTCATTCGATGAAATTGCGCCAGTTGTCGCGGCAAAGAAGGGAAAAAAGAAGAAAGCTGCGGTAGAGGGAAAAAAGAAGATAATTTGTAACAAAAAGTATTGGAATAAGACCGAAACGTTGTTGTTAGCGAGAAGTTGGGTCTCAACTTCTGAAGACCCAGTTGTCGGAAAAAATCAAAGCGACGCGATTTTTTGGGATAATATTGTTCGTTTGTACAACACTACAACTACCGAGGGAGCATGTACCAGAAGTCAAATCCAAGGCAAATGGAACAATATACGGCTTACAACAAAGTTGTTTGGGGGACATGTGAAAAATTATTTGAAACATCAACGAGAAAGCGATGCCGATGAAAAACATGTTTTTGCCGCCGCCCACCAGCACTTCAAAAACGTAACCGGAAAAGACTTCCTATACGAGAATTGTTATCATTTTCTCAAAACACATCCAAAGTTCTGGGTTGACGACAAGGTGAACCAGGGAAAAAGGTCGACTTCGGTGATAGATTTGAACGAAGATGACCAGACCCAGGCACCAGAGGCAACCCCGGGTATGGAGCAGTTTTTTAAAGATGACCCACTTAGGAGACCATCGGGTCGCAATGTTAGCCGGAGGAATGCAAGTTCGAGTGATGCAACTTCGAGTCGGGCTTCGAGTGAGGACACAGATCAAAAACTCGAAAGAATGTTGAAATTACAAGAAGAAGCGATGGCAAAATTTGATGAAGATCGTAGGAAGCTTGAAGAAGATCGTAGGAAACAAGAGGAAGACCGGGAGTAGAAAAAAAATTATGGACACGTTCACATTTATTCAACAACCGATTCCAACCAATGTGTCGAAAAAGGAATTGAAAGCCCTCATGAAGTATATATAATTTTTAGGATTTATAAATTTTTTTTTCCTTAAGATTTGTGATGTTTTTATTTTATTTTTAGGATTTGTTATGTTTTTTTTATTTAACGTAATGTTGTTTTAATTAATTTTGTGTTTTAATTAAATGAAAATGATGTGACGATGATGTGGCATTCTGAAGTTGAGGATGGTGGTATTAATGTTAGGGTGAAATCTTAGAAAAATTCTGAAAATAAAAAATAATGTGGTGCTGATTTAACAGTCCAAGGAGTAAGAATTTGAAGACGTTGTTGGCACAGGCCTTAGAAAGTCTCCTCAAAATTTTTTGAAGAAACATATATATCTAGCTAATTGAAAAGATCATAATTAAATGACTATCATAAGGTATAGTATGTACGTGCTATTTATCAATGATGGGTTGGTCTAGTGGTTTGGCATCCCCTTGGTGACTGAGAGGTCCCAAGTTCGATCCCTACCTAGGCCAACTTTGAGATAAAGGAAGTCTCTCTATGAGGGCTTGGATATGGGGAGACCAGATTCAAGTCTGAGGGGGCAGGGTTTACCCCTATTAATTGTCGTGCCTCCGGGCGGATTAGTAGGGGGTTTTTCTCCCATCGGGTATTAGTAGACATTTTTGCTTCGAGGGAGTTCTCTAGCGTGGACCCGGTTAAGACAACGTATGCTAGACCTCCCGCTATCGAATTGCGATACGAAGATCAGGCAAAATTCACCTTTAAAAAAAAGAAAATCGTGGATAAACAAGTAATGCAACAAAGCTAGAAAACTAGAAATTACATATTTCGATCGAGCCATGTAATTAAAGATGATCGATCAGCTTAATTAGAACACGTACTCTCGATCATGACATGTCGACTATGAATCTGGATTTATCGCCAAGAATTTGCATAACCTAAATGCTTGATCTACACATAACATGCCATATCTAATGACTATTTATTTGGTGATTGAAACTATTGAATTAATGTATTTTTTTTAATATAACTAATGTAGTGTTTCATTAGCTTTTAATTATATGTATGTAATACTTCTTTATATTAAATTAATTAATTTAACTAAAAAAGTAATTATGTTCAATGTGATATGAGTGTAATATCCTAGCATATATGGCTGAGTGATGATCATATCATATATGTAATCAACCCTTCAGATATATATATGAAGTCATGCAAGATACAGAAAATCTTTAAAGTGACATAGGTGAATCACATTACATGTGGAAAATCACAACAACAAGAATCAAATGCAAAACTTTCATGATCAACAAAAGACAACCTAAACTCAACCAGTTTATGATTTCACAACAAGTGCATGCATGTATATGTATAGTCACCCTACCACATATATCCGGCCTTGCTTTAATACCATTTACAAACTTGTATCACATCGTTCGTTTCGGCCTTTCTTGCTCCGGCCCTTGAACGCAGTACGTACTATCGAATGTTCATGCCAACTCTACGTATGGAGAAGAAAAGAAAAAGAGAACAAGAAGAAAGCCGGTTACAGCAACAATTAGTTCTTGTGCTAGCTTTTGTTATCGGCTTTGTTGTTATGGACCCTTTTGAAATGAGTCCGGTTGGAGGACAAGATTTTAAACCAGTGAGACACAATATTGCACCATACGACCAAGTGATGGGGAGTTGGCCAGGTGACAATCTTAGTCGGTTAGGACTTGGAAACTTAGAGTTTGTAGATCAAGTGTTTGGACCCGAGTCATTGGAGTTTGATCCGCTAGGACATGGTCCCTACAGTGGCTTAGCTGACGGTCGGATTGTGAAATGGTCAGAAGTAACTAGAAGATGGGAAACATTCGCTCTTGTTTCACAAAATTGGTAAGTTTTCAAACCAATGTATATGTACATATCAACTCGATAAATTTTCTCAAACTGTGTGTTTTTGTTCAGTGAATAATTATTTTTTGATGGATGGAGTATATCAAATCTCAATTTGCAATGTGAGCAGGACGGAAAAGTTATGCGCGACAGGAAAAGACTCGACGACATACAAGCAATGGAAAATGGAGGAGACATGTGGGAGACCGCTTGGATTGAGGTTTGACAAAGGTAGCGGAAATTTGTACATTGCTGATGCGTATTATGGACTTATGGTCGTTGGTCCCAACGGTGGATTAGCTAGACCATTGGCCACTGAGATCGACGGGCAACCCATACTCTTTGCAAATGACCTTGATATTCATAGTAATGGCTCCATATTCTTTACAGATACCAGCAGAAAGTACAATAGAGTGTGAGTTCAGTCTAACATTTTTTTCGGTTGTATGTAAGATCAAAACTAGTTTCATTTCAATTTCTCTTATGTTGGAAACATGAAATTAACTAATTAAGTTTTAATCTATTCTAAACTTGGACCGGGCCGGGCATTCTTTATGATCTAGCTAACATTTGGTTGTGGACAGGAAACACTTCTTTATAATGTTGGAAGGAGAATCAACAGGAAGACTCCTTCGATATGACCCTCCGACAAAATCAACTCATGTTGTATTAGATGGCCTGGCCTTCCCAAATGGGGTTCAATTGTCGAAGGACCAATCGTTTCTTTTATTCACCGAGACTACAAATTGCAGGTATATCGGTCTAAGACAATTTTTTGTTGATGGTCATATGCATGACAAGTTTCTCAACCTGTTCTAGGCTTATGAAGTTATGGATAGAGGGCGATAAGAAGGGCAATGTCGAGCTAGTGGCAAACTTGCCTGGTTTTCCGGACAACATAAGGATAAACGATAAGGGCCAGTTTTGGGTGGCTATTGATTGTTGTAGGACAAAAGCTCAAGAAGTCTTGACAAATAATCCATGGATGAGGAGTCTATACTTTCGGCTCCCTTTGCGGATGCAAGATTTGGCTAGGTTTATGGGAATGAAAATGTACTCGGTGATAACCCTTTTCGGCGAACAAGGGGAGATCGTGGATGTTCTTGAAGACAAACAAGGCGTCGTGATGAAACTAGTTAGTGAAGTTAGGGAAGCCAAAGGGATGTTGTGGATAGGCACTGTGGCACATAATCACATTGCGACTCTACCTTACCCTTGATAAGAATGAGATCGATCGAATTATTAATTGGTAATTTGTTAGTAGATTGTAATGTACGTAATAAGCTATTTAGATTACGTTTGTTAATTTGTATTTGCCTTTGCCTTTTTTCTGTGTGTCTACACTCTACATGGATGGATTTGTATGCTTTTTTTTATTTATCAAATTTGATATATCTAAAATAGAGATGTGATCAGGTGCAAATTAAGATTTGCGTGAAAATGGGAGCACAAACCTAAGTTGTCCGATCATACAAATTAGAAGGCCCAGATTACATCTTAAAATTACATAGGAAGGGTATTTTCGTCATTAACTTACAAAAACCAAACACGCGACCTACAAAACCCACACAAAATACAAGCCTTCCTCTCAAAAACCCTCTTCACCGGAAAACTTCATCGACGCCGGAAAACTTCATCGACGCAGGAGATCTTTATCAATATATCGTGTTCTTATCACAAGATTCATAAAACGAACACAGTATTCTTCACGTTGTCGTCTTTGTTCGGTTCGCCGTCAATTCATCACCGCCGTCAATTAAAAACCGCCGTAACATCCGGCGAAAAAAATCATCTTCCTCGTCAATTCATCACCGCCGTCAACTTTAATTAAGAAAATCTTCGTTTTAAAATATGGATACAAACAAAAATAACGATGATATAGTAGATGAATCTAGTGATGAAGAAACAATGCAACAGCAGAAGCATACTGGTAAGTCGTTATTGTGTTTTCCGGTGACATAATGTATCTTGTGTTGTTAGTAGAGATTTGTATATAGGATCATTAATCAGCAGCTGATTGGGTTTACAATCAACAATTGATTTTACTTAATGTGTTTTACAACTGATATAATGTATCATGTGGTCTGTGGTGCTTTGTAAATAGGATCATTAATCAGCAGCTGATTGACTATAAAATCAATAATTGATTTTACTTATTGTGTCAGATTTGTAAAGCCAATCAGATGCTGATTGGTGATGTGTAATTATTGTAGTCTTAGTGGTGCTTTCTAAATAGGATCATTAATCAGCAGCTGATTGGGTGTACAATTTGATTTTACTTAATGTGTTTTGCAACTGATATAATGTATCATGTGGTCTTAGTGGTGCTTTGTAAATAGGATCATTAATCAGCAGCTGATTGGGTGTACAATCAACAATTGATTATACTTATTTTGTAGTGCAGCTTTGTAAATAGGATCATTAATCAGCAGCTGATTGGCTATACAATCAATAATTGATTTTACTTATTGTGTTAGATTTGTAAAGGCAATCAGATGCTGATTGGTGATGTGTAATTATTGTGGTTTTACTTATTGATTTTACTTATTGTGTTAACTGATTTGTGAAGCCAATCAGATATTGATTGGTGATGTGTAATTAATGTCATTGTATTCTACTTTGTTGTGAACTCTACACCACTCACACTAATCAGTAGGTCATTTGTTGTCTTGAAACAGGTTCTAGTAGGCAAGTCACGCCCAAAACAGGAGTAAGAAGTAAAAAAAATCAAACACCAGGAGGCACGCTTTATGAAGAACCAGATGTTGATGAAAAATTGATGCCGGTTGTAGGAAAGGTTTATGGAACACTTGAAGTTTGTCAAAAAAATGTACGAGGATTATGCATTTGCTTCAGGATTCGACATCAGAAAGTCAACTCAAACAGTTAACAAATTTGATGTGGTTACAAAGAAGTACTATGTATGCAACAGAGCTGGTGAGCCGGGGAAAGTGAAAATAGACACGTTAGAAAACAATAAAAACACCGTTAGAAAATCAACCATGGAGCGTACGGGTTGTAGGGCTAAAGTCAGATTTGACAAGTTACCTGGACCTATTTTAGAGTACAAACTTGCAGATTTCCAACCAATACACAACCATCAGATGCTACAACAAGAGTACAAACATCTATCAAAGAAAGAGAGACAACTGAAATACGCAGAGCAAATCTTCATATACAACGCAGGATTGGCAAATATCGGTCCAACAAAAGCACACCAACTCTACAGCAACATCAAGGGTGGTGAAGAAAATGTGAAGGGGACGACTGTTGACTTTAGAAACTGGAGACGAGATCTCAATGTTTTCATCAGTGAAAGTGATTCCCAAATGCTTGTGAACAAAATGGAAGAGAGGAGTAAATATGTTCCTGAGTTTTCATTCTATTACAAAGTAGAAGACAACATGTTACATTCTATTTTTTGGGCGGACGAAATTGCAAAGTGTAACTACAATGAATTCAGTGATATTATGTCATTTGATGCAACCTACAGAACAAACAGGCATGATTTTTACGATCAAAATTGACTTGATAAATGATTTTAATGAACAATAAACCAGTTGAATATAAATACAATCAACTGCTGATTACTAGTAGAAACAATTGATTACTGTGAACCAATCAACTACTACTTTGCTACATTCAATGTTCTCACATGGTTTTCTATCTGACAGGTATAACATGATGTTCGTTCCGTTCACGGGAATCGATAACCACCGTAAATGTGTCACCTTTGCAGCAGGTCTGATACGTGACGAGACAGCAGACACTTACACGTGGCTTCTTAATTGTTTCATGAAGGCATTTGGAAAAGAGCCAATCACGGTGGTGACAGACCAAGACAAGTCAATGGAGAAAGCGATAAATAATGTATTCAATACAGCAAAACACAGATTGTGCATGTGGCACATAACCCAGAAGCTGCCAACAAAGGTACGATTCAAACAAATTAATTGTGAAAATAGTTCAAATCACTTAGTTCAAATTATTTATTGCTTATCACTTAGTTGTTGGTTGTGAAAATAGTAAAACATAATTTATACGATAAATTTTAATGAATGAGACAGGTTAAAAATGCCATTCCTAGTATAGAAGATGAGTCAGAAAGGGACTTCAAAAGAAGATTCGATAGTATAGTATGGAATATGCACATTGAACCATCTGATTTTGAGGTTAAATGGGACAAATTAATGAATGACTTCTCATTAAGGGATGATAGCTGGTTCAAATATATGTATGAAATCAGATCCAGTTGGATACCCGCATACTTTATCGATACAGAAATGTTTGGGTTGATGAGAACAACTTCAAGATCTGAAAGCGAGAACGCTTTCTTCTCGCAATTCACAAAGTCTGGATCAAATTTAGTGAACTTCATGAATGGGTTTGAATCTGCTATGTACAAGCAGAGATCTACTCAAGCAAAAATGGATGCCCAGACCATAAAAAAAACAAGAGTGTTGAAAACACAACTGAAGATGGAAAAGCAGGCATCAAATTCGTACACACTCACAATCTTTGATTTGATTCAAATTGAGATAGAGTCTTCATTTTACAAATGTACATTGGATCAGATGAGCAAGGATGAACATCTGCAAACTTCTACCTCTGTTCTTAATGATTGGAGTAACAACCCATCGAAGGCGATTCGATACACGGTAAAGAAAATCAACTCATGTTGCTATTTTTTAAATTATAAATTTTAAATGTTTTTTTTATTTATTTATTTTTTTTTTTTTTGTGTGTTAATGAAGGTACTTTTTAACCACCAAAACATGGAAATCGAATGTACATGCAGAAACTACCTTAGAGTTGGTTTTCTATGTAGGCATTGTTTTTGGGTATTTAAGAATTTCCAAATAGAGGAAATACCCAAAAAAAATACCTTTTGAAACGTTGGATGAAGAATATTATACCACCAGAAATAAGATCAAAAAGAAACAGATTTGGTAATGAGAACATTCCTGTTCTAAAGTTGGTGAATGAAGCAACATCGGTTATAGAAGACTGTTTACAACAAATAGGACGGGACGAGAAAAAGCTAGAAGATTTTGTTGAAAAGCTTAAAGCATTGAAGATTGAAGTAGAAGTTGGTAACCCAAAGACACCAACAAAGAATAAGAATGATGTCATATCGGCAATCATGGGTATTTCGAAACCAGAGAAAAATGATATACAAAACCCACCAGTAGGAAAATATAAGGGATGTGCAAATGATCATCGATTCAAAAGTGGGAAAGAGATTGGAATAGAACAAAGCAACAAGAGAAAGATTGTTTGTGGCAAGTGTGGAGGAAACAATCACAACTCAAGAACTTGTGAAAGACAATCAAAGAAACAAAAAGAAGGTCAACAAACAGATCCTGATCAAGAAGCATGAAGAGTTTAAAGTTAATTTTTTCATTTTCATACTTGTTAATTTCATAGAACAAAAAGACAATAGAATAATTCATCAACTTAATTAGCTTTAATTTGTTGATTTGTGTTAATTGGCTTTACAATGATCAGTAATCATTGTGTTGGTATATTTTTTGATTTTTTGCCAAAACTTGTTAATTGCTTTCTGCTATATTTTTTGCCATTTTTTTGCAAAATGATTAGACCAATCGCTGACTGATTGGCACACTAATCGCTAAACGATTAGACCCTACATCATGCTAATCCTAGGGGGGTTATGATTTCTAAAACCCTAAAGGGCCTT
>JAOEHQ010010822.1:0-27403 GCA_025447715.1 Asclepias incarnata
ATATACACATATCATGGCATAACACAACATACTAGGAACATTAACGCCCACCGGTCTCACATAATGCTCCTAGCCAAATAACAAAGGTCATGGATCCATACCAATGCCACGAGTACACCGAGTCGTCACCCGTTACTGTGGACTTCCAATATCACAATCATTCCATAAGTTAGCATGAATTAACGCCCACCGGTCTCACATAATCCATGCTAACCCCCATGGTACAATACATGTATAAGAATATACTTACCTTAGCCACAACATGCAACAATCCAAAATATGCAATATTTCCAAACAATCAATTTCTTTCAACACCTATTAACATAAATTCTCCATAAGACTTATATCCAAATAACCAAACATAAATCAACCCAACTTTCCCATTTACCCATTATAGCATTTGGCTAGTTCTAAGTTCTCAACAAAATACTCATCATCATTATCATCCCAATTTCATATTATCACAATTACCATTTCTCATCTTAATTCATTCTCAATAATCATAAGCAAATATTCACATTACTAGCCAAACACTAAAATGAATAACTATGAGATGACAATCACTAGCAAAACTCACTAATAAATCCTCTAATACAAAGGTTCTATAAAAGTCCCCAAATACCAAAAACCCTCAAAAATATAACTAGCAAGAACCCTAATTAAAAATAGAAATCAAGAAGATTATACCTTGGTATATATATAAGATTGAGATAGAAGGAAATAGGTATTTGAGCAATTAAAATGTTTCCCCCCTTTCTTCTTCTAAAATGTCGACCCAACACCACCACACACACCAATTTCCCCAATTCAATTTGATTAAAGATTTGATATGATTTTCTTGATGTTTACTTGAATTATGAATTGATAGGATAAATTGAGAAGAAAAGGATTTAGTAGAGGAGAATGATGAAGAGGTATGGGAATGAAAATGAGTTCAACAAGTAAAAAGGGAATGAATTGTAGGCCTGACGAGGACATCAGATGTTTAAGTTGGAGAATTTGTAATCCCGTCTTATATTGGTATGAGATAAAGAACTATAAAACCATAATCATTTTTTTATATGCCCTAACACAAAATCTAAAAAAATTTGATATTTAAAAACTAATGTAGTGATATCAGATGACATAATTTGTGATCTAAACCAAATGAGACTTCAAGTTGCGTTTTCACAATCTAAGTATTTTTTATTTTTTTTTAACTATGATGTACACTTCAAATATATGTGACATAATTTGATGAATGTCTTTGAACTTTTTTCCTTTTTGTTGACCACCTAAAATTTATTTACTTAATGAAAATTGAATCCGAGACATCTTGTAACAACATGATATGCCCCACAAAAATTCAAAAAAATATTTTTGTTTAGAATTTAGAGAAAATAAAATTACAAAGAAAAAATAAATTCCAAACAACGTGGGAGGGAAGCCCCTAACGCACCCCCAGCTAAGCCCAAAAAAGAAAAAAAAAGAAACGAAAAGAAATAAAAAGAAACAGTCGTCATTTTATCAATTCACAACAAAAACCTCACCGATTATTCAGGGATTTCTATTTCCATTTTCATCCAAAATCAAATCAAATCAACTCAACTTCATCTCATATCTACTCATTCCATCTCTCAATCAATTCGTATCAAATTTCCAATTCATTTGTAACATTTACTGTATTTTTTAATATTTTTTTATTAATTTTTTTTTTGAAAAACGATAATAAATCGTTGATTAAATCTGAATCAGTGAAGTAAAATTAGAAGCAGCTGTAGCTGTAGCTGATCTGAAATTTATTGAATTGAATTGAAGTTGATTTGAAACGGCGCCGTTTTCCGGATCTGATCCAAACTGTAGTTGCTAATGGTATGTATTTGAAATTTATATATTTATTTAAAGTATTTACTTCAAGTTTGTAGCTGATTTATGATATATATGTGTGTATGTGTATATATATTATGCATGTATATAAATTTTGTTGATGTGAAATGTTGGTGATTTGAGTTGAATACTGCATTTTTCAGCTTGAATTTGTGTTTATTTTGTGATTAATTTGAAGAAATTTGTTAAATTTGTGCCGATAGGCGGTTAAGCGTGAAGAAGATGTTGAGATAATTAAAAAAATGTTGAATTTATTTACATTGTTGATCTGAGTAGCTTATGGATTTCGGGAAACTCGAATAGTTGCAATAAGTTGAAAAAGTTAACTAAAATGTCTCTTAGGATATATATATTTTGGATATTAAATTTAAGCGTATGTGTGTTGCGGAATGTCTTATATAGAAAGTTCCGTAATTTACAGATGTACTAGTCAAGTATGTTGTTATTTATGCCTTTGTTGTTTTTGTTATGGAAATAAATTTGTTGTACTGGTTGAGTTATTTATTGACAACACTAGAAGCCGACTTATAGAGATTTATGAGCAATACTTCTTTTAGGTGCCTTGGTGAGGACCGTTTTTGTTGTTTTAATTTTAAATAAGCTGGTTCTCTTTATGTTACCGGTGTATGCAATTTCATGTTAGCTTGAGAACGTTGTTCATCTGTTCAATAGACAGAGAGATGTGTTTGTTAAAGTTGATCCCAATGGCTCCGGGAAGCCAAACATGGAATCTCATACCCCATGTTGAACGCTAGAAGACCAGTAGGATACCGGTGATATCTACATTAACATATAAGCACATCTTGAATTTGTTTCTGTGTGTTTATATCACGGCTATTTTAGGTTAAATGGTGTATGTTCATTAAATAATATCTCATACTGTTAATTTTTCTAGTCATTTCACTTCTTTAACGATTGTGTTTGATTTATAATGGGATATATATTTTATGATCATGAAATGTGCACTAAAAGAGTAGTGACTTATCTTAGTGGGCATTGGTATTTGTTAAAGATGACTAATTTCTAAATCTTTGTACTTATGTAGGCGGCAGTCAGTCTGGGGGTCGGATCACTTGTCTGGGTCGAGGATCCAGATGACGCTTGGATAGATGGGAAAGTTATTGGGGTCACTGGTGATGAGATCAAGGTTGAATCTTCTTCACGCAAGAGGGTGAGTATTGATTTTTAACCTCTAGCTTCTGATGTTAATGGATTGAAATCTCGACATAACTTTTAAAGTTTCAACTGTAACCTGTTATTTAACTTGCATTGCCATTTTTATTTGTCATCTTGCATACTTTCGATTTGTGCAATATTTCACGCTATTTAGTTTGCTAGTGAGAATTGGTTGCCATGTATTTTTTGCATGTCATTCTTATTTTTTCTTTCTTGATTTTTCTAGGTTGTTGCTAAGTCATCAAATGTATATCCCAAAGATGCCGAAGCACCACCATGCGGAGTGGATGACATGACAAAGCTGGCTTATTTGCATGAACCAGGGGTTTTAAATAACTTACGATCTAGATATGATATTAATGAAATATATGTGAGTTCTGTTATTCCTTCATGTTTGTATCAGATAGAGGAACACTTGTTTACAAATATGTTAACATGTTATTGAATCTAATGAACTTTAATGGTGCTACCAGACTTATACAGGGAGTATATTAATTGCCGTAAATCCTTTCACAAGATTGCCACATTTGTATGATAGTCATATGATGGCACAGTACAAAGGGGCACAATTTGGGGAATTGAGTCCCCACCCTTTTGCAGTTGCGGATGCAGCATACAGGTACCATTTCACTAGAGGTTGCAATTTCGACTTGTTCACTTACCCATGGGTCCATTCGCTTTATGCTGTGTCTCAAACAGAGTAACAGGTCAAACGGGTAAAATAAAAAATGTTTGCTAAAAAGGAAACACGTCAAATGGCTGAATGGTTTGAATGTCAATTGTCACTAATGTAGTTTTAATGCATAAAACTTTCGAGTTCGTCTTATTTCAAGTATTAGATATATATCGAACTAATTTATTTTCCTGATCATATTTCACACACTAGTTATTCATGAAACTTACTTTTTTTTTGGATGAGATATGTTATGGGACAAGCTAAACTTGCCTGTAGCAAAATTTAGCCGTTTTGAGTCCTACTACCAGTCTGTTTGCCACCTTTATGTTTCATACTCAGTGTGTATGTTTGTGCAGAGTTATGATCAATGAAGGGATAAGTCAGTCAATTTTGGTTAGTGGAGAGAGTGGGGCTGGTAAAACTGAAAGCACAAAACAACTAATGCGCTATCTTGCTTACATGGGAGGTAGAGCTTCTACTGATGGAAGGAGTGTTGAACAGAAAGTTCTAGAGGTGTTTACTCTTGACATTAAGTTTTGTTTTTTGTTTATTTTTTTTCTTAGCAATGTATTAGTTATTTATCAAACCATTGTTATGCTTGCTTCATGTTCTAGTCCAATCCTGTTTTGGAAGCTTTTGGTAATGCAAAAACAGTCAGAAACAACAATTCAAGGTAGGAATACATCCCTTTTGCTACTACTTATGTATTCTTGAACCTTTTTTACATCACTTGCTGATACCTGCTTTTTGCTATTGCTTCAGTCGTTTTGGCAAGTTTGTTGAGATTCAGTTTGATCAAAAGGGCCGGATCTCAGGGGCTGCCATCAGAACATATTTGTTGGAAAGATCCCGTGTTTGTCAACTATCAGATCCTGAGAGGAATTATCATTGCTTCTACATGCTTTGTGCAGCACCACCCGAGGTAACTGGCCCTCAAGTTCTGGCATTTTTTTTTTTTATGAATCCTAGATGTGCAGTTTTGACATATTTACTAACGAGCATGTTAATATGGGTTATTTGTTATGTCAAACAAGCCAAACAAAAAACACTTGGCTGGAAGGGGGTTGGATCATATGGGTTGAGGGTCACTCTATACTTAACGCATACAACCTGCCAACTATTATATTCAAGGCTTAGATAACTGCTGCAACATTACTTTTTTTGTGATCATACATAACATATTTATTGTGCGCAATCTTTTTAAAAATGGAGAAAAGGAGTTTATGGGTCAAACCAAACCTGGCCCATGCTTTTTTGACACTTACCGAAAGCTTACTTGTTTCTACCCCAACTCATTTTAACATCCAACCCATTCATGTTGCCTCCTCTTATTTATTGTCTCTTAAACCAACAAAAGTTTGACGTATCCTATAATATAATGATTTTATTGCAAAGCTAAAGTTAGTGATGCTGTTACTTGTCATCCACTTTGGTGTGGTTGTTTATGACTGGTAGTGGCGATTTAGTTGGTACCTTAGTGTACTTCACATGTCACATGCTCTTTTCTGTCTCACCTCTAAATAGAAAAAACTCACATGTGTATTTAGATGTGGAAGTTCTTTTGGTTTTATATTATATTTTTTTATATAACATGTTCCTTTGAATCTCGTCGTCGGTTTCTATTTCGTACTAATCTTATCTACTATTCTTCCAGGATCTAAAAAGATATAAAGTGGGAGATCCGAAGACATTCCATTATCTTAATCAATCAAACTGTTACCAGATAGATGGGTTAGATGAAAGAAAGGAATACATTGCTACAAAGAATGCAATGGATGTTGTTGGGATCAGATTGGACGAGCAGGTACATTAAAGTAGTCATCTATAGAGAAAAAGTTAGAAAAGAAAAGCTTGAACCTGAACTACTGGAACTTAATTTTTTCTTTGTGTATATTTGATTCCACAGGATGCTATTTTTAGAGTTGTAGCTGCAATTCTTCATTTGGGTAACATAGAGTTTACCAAAGGGAAGGAAATGGATTCATCTACCCCCAAAGATGAAAAATCTTGGTTCCACCTAAAAACAGCTGCGGAGCTTTTTATGTGAGTGATTAATGCCATTACATACATGGGTGTTCATCGGGATGAGACAGGAGCAAACAGGAACTGGATAATTAAAATGGAGAACCCAACTAATATCGTTTGATTTGGTCTAGAGCTAGTTCTCTCCCAATTTTGACAATCAACCGGATACAAACTTGTGGATTTTTAGTTTGAATAAATAAATGAAAATAAAGCGATGTCGTTTCGAGTTTGAAAATATTAAAATTTAAAAAGAAAGAAAACCGCTTCGGTTTTGAACCAATTGGGGAATCAATTTCTGAAAATAGGTTGAACCTATAAGCGAACCAAATGCTGCTAGTATCAGTTTGGTCCTTCAGTTTAGCGGTCTAAAGTGATTTTCACATCTGATTACACATACACATATTAAATAACAAACTTTTATAGAATGAGCCATTTTTGGAGGAATAAGCACAACTGCACAAGTAAATGTCCTAATAAGTGAATGATTTGTTCAGGTGTGATGTGAAAGCTTTAGAGGATTCTCTTTGCAAACGTGTAATTGTAACGCGTGACGAGACCATAACCAAATGGCTAGATCCGGAATCTGCTGCTGTCAGTAGAGATGCATTAGCAAAAGTTGTTTACTCAAGGTTATTTGACTGGTAAGCTTGACTTATGCCACAGAGTTTCTTCATGCTGACCAAATTTGATGTTCAACAACTAGGGTTGTTTAGATGTGCCCTTTAAAAGTGATTAGGTGATGTCTAAAAATCAAATCAGGATAATCAGCTGTAGTGAAAGAAGCTGTGTAAGATAGTGGTTGAATCTACTCCTGTTGCGTGAAGTTGTAATAATCATGTAATAGGATGTTTGAGTGTTTGACAAATTCTGATTATGTAAGTAGTTTATAGATAAAATCATAAAATGACCTATAAGAACATTTTTGAAATATAAAAGATAAATATATTTGAACTGGGGATAAAAGGTTATTTTAATTTGGTCAAAAGAATCGGTAAATAGGTAAATTTAGATCAGCTTCAGAGTTCAGATAATTAATTTTGTTGTAGCTGGTATGAAACTGATTATTTACCTCAAATAACCAGGAACGGAGTCTGTTATTCACACATTTAAAACTGATCATTGCGACTTTAGGTCACAATAATCAGATAATTAGTCTCAAAACGCGAATCCAAACACCCACTAAATAGTTGTCTGTTCAACTTCTTTAATGCTGGTTATGCTATCCTTTCTGCATTGCAGGCTTGTTGACAGGATTAATACCTCGATTGGTCAAGACCCAGACTCAAAATACATAATTGGAGTGCTGGACATATACGGATTCGAGAGTTTCAAGACAAACAGGTGCTTCACTGGTATGCCTTTTGTTTTAATTGTTGACCAGTTATGCCAGTGGCATAATCTTTTAGGGATGGCCCCCGAGGACCAAAATCAACAAAAAGGGGAAAATTGAACTTTCCACTCGCAACTCGGTGAAAATAGGCCAGAGCCTTTATAGCAGTGAAGTCCTTGAACATTCCTGATTATTAATGTGCCATTACATTCTAACTGATGAGATCCACTGTCTGTAAGAATCGGGTCATTAGCATTGACCTCCTAGTTAAATGATTCTCATCTATTTTTTGGACAAAGTTTTGGGTACCAATGGTATTTAATAGTTATTGTTGCAGGAGTCTCAGATGTTGCTTGTATAGTAACATGGCATTTTATACCATTTGTTATTTTTTTTTGCAGCTTTGAGCAGTTTTGCATTAATTTGACAAATGAGAAACTCCAACAACATTTCAATCAGGTTACTTAGGGGGCTTAAAATCTTTCTTAAAGTCCATCCTTCAGTAATTTATAAAGGCTATATACACATGGTTACCTGACGAGTTATTTTTGTTTTGCAGCATGTCTTCAAAATGGAGCAAGAAGAATACACAAAAGAAGAAATCAATTGGAGCTACATTGAGTTTATTGACAATCAAGATATCTTGGATCTCATTGAGAAGGTCTGGTGTTTTACATTCTTAAATTTTGCTCTATTAAAGTTTACCTCTTGCATACTTTTTTCTTTATTGCGTAGGTTAATTGTTACCGTATCTTTTTCTTTCTTTGAATCACATTGGTGAGTTTTGGGTCATTGAATACTCGTACGCTGAGATGATCACTAGATTTTCGTAAAAGATAATGTGATAATTTCTCATGTATTATTATGAATCTTTACAGACTAAGCATTAGATTGTAGAGTCAATTGTTTTTCAGAATGCTGCTTTATGTATATTCATAATATCATAATCTAACGACAGACTTATCACATGGAGCAGAACTTTCTAATTTGTAAATTCTCTCAGAAAATGTTTTCCACATCAATCTCTATTAGTATTTAATTAAAACTATAAAAAAAGTTTCTATATGCTTGTTGATGATCAAATACTATGGGTATCCAAGATTCAAGTTATGAAAGTAAAGATACTCCTGTCAGTTATAAAGTAAAGATACTCCTGTCAGTTATGTACCATTGTTGATTTCAGCTCTAATATATTGTATTTCTTTTGCATAGAAACCAGGTGGCATCATAGCTCTTCTAGACGAAGCTTGGTAAGTTAAACATGGGAAGATGCTCTTCTCTTGGTTTTGTTTTTATCAAGATACATGTGTAAACCTTACAGCTCATGTAGTTATACATGGATATAAAACTATGGCATTCTGTAAGAAACTACTTGTGTTATGCAGTATGTTTCCTAGGTCAACATATGAAACATTTGCCACAAAGCTGTACCAAACTTTTAAGAATCACAAACGTTTCACCAAGCCAAAATTGGCTCGCTCTGACTTCACGATTTGTCATTATGCTGGAGATGTAAGCTGCTTCTTCTTCTTGAAATACTTTTCAGTTACTGAATTTCCTAACACTAAGAGTAAACCTTTCTGATTTTGAGAAACTATGGCTTATCAGTTTGAATTGTATCTTTAGGTAACGTATCAAACTGAGTTGTTTCTCGACAAAAATAAAGATTATGTCATTGCTGAGCATCAAGCACTCTTGAGTGCTTCAGAATGTTCCTTTGTTGCAAGTTTGTTTCCTACTTCATCAGATGAATCCTCCAAATCATCAAAGTTCTCTTCAATTGGTACACGATTTAAGGTATGCTTTCTCTCTCTCTCTCTATCCCCCCTCTCTCTCTGTCACCACACACTGCATATCCTTCTCTCTGTCTCAATTCCCACGTAAATAATATGTTATTTTGGTTTCAGCAACAACTGCAACAACTTCTTGAAACTTTGAGTTCAACCGAGCCTCATTATATACGTTGTGTAAAGCCTAACAATCTTCTCAAGCCTGCTATCTTTGAAAATCATAACGTTCTGCAGCAACTGCGATGTGGGGTAAGGATATACATGGCTTCCAAGCGTTATTTATCCTTTCTCTTTTGAAAACCTAGGTGCTACATATCTTTAGTTGACGCCTCCCGTGTAACTTAATTCAGGGAGTCTTGGAGGCAATCAGGATTAGTTGTGCTGGGTATCCCACTAGAAAACCATTTGCCGAGTTTGTGGATCGGTTTGGCATCCTGGCTCCCGAGGTTTTGGATGGCAAGTAAGTGGAATGATCTTGTTTACTCTTCATTGAAAATTTAAGTGTATGGTGAACAATTGAAGTGGCCCTGACTGTCCTTATGACTTACTCATGACAGTAGCGATGAAATCCATGCTTGCAAGAAGCTTTTGGATAAGGCTGGACTTGAAGGCTATCAGGTTACATGAAATGCAATACCATATATTGAAATCTTTGCAGATTGGCTTTAGCAATATTCGCTTTTTTGCAGATTGACTTGATGGTTTTAGCAATATTCGCTTTTTTGAGAGTATGTAACTTAAGATTCATGTGATTTCATATGCAGATTGGTAAAACAAAGGTGTTTCTAAGGGCTGGTCAGATGGCAGAGCTTGATGCTCGCCGGACTGAGGTGTTAGGTAGATCAGCCAGCATCATCCAAAGAAAAGTTCGTTCATTTATTGCACGGAAAAGCTTTATATTGCTAAAACGTTCTGTCTTGCAAATTCAATCTGTTTGCCGAGGTACTTTATCTTCTTAAATGCGTGAAAGATATTTTTCAACAACTCATAGGCTAGTGTCTAAAGCTGGTCACCTTTTATTCTTCCCAAACAGGCCAACTTACTCGCCAAGTTTATGAAAAGATGAGGAGAGAAGATTCTAGTATACGGATTCAAAGAAATCTGCGAATGCATCTTGCCAGGAAATCTTACAATAAGCTTCACAACTCAGCTGTTTCAATCCAAACAGGGTTACGGGGGATGGCTGCACGTAATGATCTTCGCTTTAGAAGGCAGACAAAAGCAGCAATCCTTGTTCAGGTCTTGCAACTTCTCTCCAAATGTTTATGATTGCTATCAATCCAGCATGATCTTTTCATTTAACGGTGGCAATTACGACCCATTTACTTATAATGGGTTGTATGTTTTGTCTTTAATGGGTCGTACATGTAAAACAGTTCTCTCTTACCTTTAAATGAAGCTGGTCAAACGGGCTAAAAGTTACCGCACGAAGTGTTTTCAATGCAGTACACCAGTGAAATCATTTTGTTCAAAAAAGTTGAGCTTACCAAATAATATAGCTTTTATCATCATATTTGACACTAGTTATTTGTAAGAAACTTAAATTTATTAGAGAGAACTGTTCAAGTGTAAACCAACCCGATCCATACTAAATTTACTCATTGACACATGCCCAACCCATCTGTTTGGCCACCTCTATATTCTTTGTCTGGTATTACTGTCCATATGTCTGATTTCTTAAAATGGCTATACTGCATGCATATCCTATCAGTATCTCAGAGATAAATATCTGTGTAGCTGAGGTGGCATTTATTTTATCTGATCCAGAATTTTCTGTAAACGGGTATTCTTGATTTTGACCGACTTTAGCTTTTGATTTCAGAGCCATTGTCGCAAGTTCTTGGCCCGCTTGCACTTCATCAAGGCAAAGAAGGGTGCCGTTACTATACAATGTGCATGGAGGGGAAAAGTTGCACGGAAAGAACTACGAAAGCTTAAGATGGTAAAATATTTCAGTTTCTAATATCTGCTTTGTCTTTTAAGTGTTCTTATAGAAATAGTTTGTAGCAACAGTCACCGACACCTTCCTGCCTAACATGTTGTATTACATTATGCCAGTTGTTTCCGAAATTCCTCCAGAAATCATAATGCATTTCTTTCAATTTACCAAATGTAGGGGGTGCCTGAATTTGCATTTTGAAACTGATTATTGCTATTCCGAGTTGTAGTAAACTTGCAGTTTTTCTTGTTTGGATAAACGGATTTCTAATTATATACTTCATTCTTGATGCATCAAAACTGATTGTCTAAGGGTGAAATCATGCTATCTAATTAGCCTTTTTTTTAAACCTATTTTGAGATGATTTTATTCGTATTTTACAAAATGTTTCTGTTTTTGAACTCTTCAAAATGTCATTTTTGTTTATTCCAATCTATATGTTTTCTTGGGTCATCAGAAGTTGCCAAACACCCAAACATCTGATAAGCTGATCATTACAACTTCAAACAACAGAAGCACATGAAAGCACTACATTCTACAACCCATTTATTACAACTATATCTGATTCTGATTATTCCTCATAATATAATGACTTCCAAAACACAAATTCAATCTCCTCTACGGCAGTTTTTGGTTTTTACTCTCAATATTTGAATGCAGGCGGCAAGGGAAACTGGTGCGCTGCAAGCTGCGAAAAATAAACTAGAGAAGCAGGTTGAAGAACTGACATGGAGACTGCAGCTTGAGAAGCGTATGAGGGTAAGTTTATACATATCTAGAAGATGTTTAAGGTTGAAGTGTACACCATGTATGCTAGAGCTACAGGTGTATTAGATTGAAATTCTTGTGAACCTGAATCACAACACCAACTTTTAGTAGTTGCAGCCTATTATGCCAGACTAAAATGAAGTAGGATAATTTGGAATTAATTATTGTTGAATGTAAAACTTTCTGTTAAAATAGAAAAAGAGGTTGTCTGGAGTATGGCTGGCGGTTCTTAAAATGTGACTAGGGTGTTCAAAACTTGTCCAGACCAGCAAAACTGAGGAACTATAACTACATGCACACGAGTTAGTTTTAATAGGAAAAATATAAGCCTGCAATAATCTTGTTTAAACTTTGATAAATAGAGGTCGAGTTCGTTCCAGATATGACCAAATGGCTATAAAATATTCTAGAACGAAAAACAGATTGAACATAGCTGTTACCAGTACTGCTTGGTCCGGACAGAGTTTTGCAGAACAATAATACGAGGTTGGTATCTTTAATATATGGTTTCTCGTCCTGTTTGAGACTGTAATGGTTCTAAACCAAGCTGAGCAGCTTTAATTGTTCTGGGTTTTGATTGCAACCTTTTTGGTTTCAGTTTGGTCCGGTTCAGTCGTAGTCTGATGCATTCATATAAACTCTTTTGGCGTGATAATTGTAGCGAGTATGAGCAATAATTATGCAGCTAACCATTACTTTTTAACTTCTACAATGTGATCCTTCATGTTTCTAGAAGTAGATTAGGAGATCATTATTCATATGAACTTTTTGGTAGTCATCTTCCGCAAGACATCAGACAAACTACTGGCAAATAGGTTTCTTTTGTGATGCTATCTTTCACAGTTTCGCTTGATGTTTACCGACACTATATTCTTGCAGGCTGACTTGGAAGAAGCCAAAACACAGGAAAATGCAAAATTACAATCTGCTTTGCAGGATATACAACTTCAATTCAAAGAGACTAAAGAGTTGCTCATTAAGGAACGTGAAACTTCCAAAAAGGTTGTTGAAAGTGTTCCAGTCATCCAGGAGGTCCCGGTTGTGGACCATGAGCTCACCGATAGGCTTGCCTCTGAAAATGAGAAACTTAAGGTACGGTTGCTCAAGCTTACTGGTTACTTTTCATGATTCACTTTTTTTTTAACTTCAGCTATATGTGTCATGTAGCCATTTCTTGTAATTGAACGCTTTTATTATGAATAATTTCAGTCTTTAGTTAGCTCTCTAGAGAAGAAAATCGATGATACAGAGAAAAAATATGAAGAAACTAACAAACTCGGTGAGGAGAGACTGAAACAAGCTTTGGATGCCGAGACGAAAATAATTCAGCTAAAAACTGCTATGCAAAGGTCTGTGCCCAATTGTTTCTTATTGAGAACTTCCTATTCAAGTAATCAACCTACTAGTGTAATACTATATGTAGTTACAGTTATCAAGTCTCACTGTGTACTTACTGTGTTTCCATCCAGTCTTCAAGAAAAGGTTTCTGACATGGCATCTGAGAATCAACTTCTTCGACAGAAAGCATTGTCTACAACTGTTCCACGTATGGCAGATTATCCACAAACTCCTGAGGCTAAGGTGAGTTTTTGTTGTAAAGCAATGTTAGAGGTGGCAAAATGACGGTTGGGTTGACACGAAACACTTGTTGGCCAAATTGTTTTAACATTCTTCATAAATCTTTTCTCCGTGCATTAAGTTTACAGGTCTTAGTTTATTTCAATAGTTTGTAGTTCAAGAATTAAATATTTTGGTAAATTTTTGACCAATTTGACTCGTGTCAATTTAAACTAAATTTGTTGAGCTTATCCGAGTTGACTGGTTCATATTTGAAAGGGTCAAAACTGTCACCAATAAGCAAGGTCAATATTTTCTCATCCTATTTCTATCTATAGCACTGTCACCGTTCCCTAATTTTTTTTGGCAGAGCATGTCAAATGGTCACTTTGGAAATGAGGTAAGTAAAGCAATGTTATATTTGATTTATCACACGTTATTCATGTAAAAGTTTGTGGAGCTTGGACGCTTATATCTTCTTACAGGAGCCACAAACACCTGCGAGGAATCTGGCGACTGAGTTTGACAGCAAGGCTAAAAGACCACCAATTGATCGTCAACATGTATGAACTACTTAACGTGATATACATTATTTTATCCTTTCTTTTTGCTACTGAATTTGTCCGTAGTGGTATAATATCGATATGTTCATTTAAATATTGGTGTAGGAAAATGTTGATGCTCTTATTGAATGTGTTATGAAAGACATTGGATTCAGCCAAGGCAAGCCTGTTGCAGCATTTACTATTTACAAATGCCTCCTCCATTGGAAATCTTTTGAAGCCGAAAGGACTAGTGTCTTTGATCGTCTTATTCAGATGATTGGTTCAGCAATTGAGGTATTTTCCAAAAAAAATTAATTTGTGAGCAGATAACAATCATTTATATATTAGAGTCTAAGGAAGACAGAGTGAATGGACATTCACTTTTTTTATTTATTTATGGCCTACCTTGGGTTAATAAGTGCACCTAGGCGCTAGGTGACCCTATGCGATGGACAGTGTGCGTTATGTTACTTCAGGCAGTCTTTGTACAGAAGGTGGCATGAAGCAATGCTTCATTGGTGCCTTTTAGTGAAAGGCTGTCTTTGTATTAGGCGACTCTGATTCAGAGCTTTTCCTCGTCTCACGTATCTTCACCAGTTTTAATTTGGCTTACTGTTACTGGGGTTTTATTGGGCTTCCTTTTAAATCCTGTCTTTGCGAATATAAGTAGCAGACCCATCTGATAATATTAGTCGCTATATTTTTTTTTTAAAACTTTTGGTATGCAAGTGAAGTATCGTTTATGATTTTTTATATGTAAAAGTGATTTTTAAGTAATCCTTAACTATTTACATGGTAGAACATGGTATGTAGAAGTGATACAAGTATTTGGTGAAAAAAAAGGTCTGGTACACGTGAGGACTGCGCCTAGTGCCCACCTCCTTGGCTTCCAGACCCTTATCCCATCGGAGCGCATATTATTGCTTTTTAAATCAATTGTACTGTAGGATTATATCTACACAACTGCACCAGCTTCTTGGATTATGTGAAAAGTATAATCAAGGGTCTATCATATTGCAGGATCAAGATAATAATGAACACATGGCGTATTGGTTATCAAATGCGTCAACTTTGTTGTTCTTACTCCAAAGGAGTATTAAATCCGATGGTGCAAGTTCAGCTCGTAAACCTCCACCTCCAACTTCGCTGTTTGGGAGAATGACGATGGTACTGATACTAAAAAGCTATTTATGTTCTTATATGTAGAGGTGGCCAAATGGGCAGGTCAGGGGGTTGGGAAACAAGTCAAATTAAGTAATTTTTTATAGGTTTGGTTCGACTGAGCTAAAAAACGTGATGCCCTCATTAAAGCTTTTATATGCAATTTGCCTGCCAATTATGTTTACAGATATTAGATTCTTTCGATTATGATGTGATGATGTGGGAAGATTTATGAATCAAACTATATGATTACAGATATTCTTGTTCTGTCCTATGTAATCTGTTTGGTTAAGATAGAAATGTTGAGTGGTATGTCACTCTTGGTTATTTGGTAATTGGTTGTTGCACATGTTGCGTGAACATTGTAAAAGTCGACTTGACACTTAGTCTTGTCGCCTGAGTTTTATTGATTTATATAATAACTAGGGTAAACCCCTTTTACCCAAAAGAAATTTCCTTTTTTTTATTAGCTAATTTTCAAAATCTGTTATACTCGTTAAAGGTAGAGGATTATGAGAATCGACATTCTTGACTTAATCGCCCAAAATTGGCACCTATTTCTTCATGCCTCTTTATATTTATTCGCTCAAATGACATGATTTGGTACTACGTACAGGGATTCCGTTCATCCCCATCTTCCGTCAACATTTCTGCTGCTGCAGCTGCACTTGAGGTAGTACGCCAGGTTGAAGCCAAATACCCAGCCTTGCTTTTCAAGCAGCAATTAACAGCATATGTTGAGAAAATGTATGGTATTATCCGTGACAACCTGAAAAAAGAGTTGGGATCATTCCTCACCTTATGTATTCAGGTACTAGAACTTTAATTTCTTTCCCATTCGACTCTTTTTTATAGCTAAAGGTGGCTAAATAGGTGTTTCGGTGGGTTATACGTTTGGTTAAAATGGGTTCAGGTTGAAATGGATAGGCTTTTGCACGCCTAAACAGGTTTTGTTGTGTTGACAGTCTATCATCTTTTTGTGCATGTAAAAGATTAGGAAGAATTACTGTTTAATGTGTTAAATATGATGACATAACCTATGTTATTGCACTAACTCTAAATTTTTGAATAAAGGGATTCTGGTGATATGGATTAAACCTAACATTTGGTGTAATCGAGCCTTTTAACCCTTTTGATCGTTCCCCTTTTTGCTATATTTCTGGGTATTTGACCCGGCCGTTATAGATAAAACATAACCCGAATCAACCATTCATTAGTTAATGGGTTGAACATGCCACATCATTTCTAAAATTTATCCTAGCTTTAATGTCTTCAAGTCTCATGATGACATGTGCATTTGTCAAAAAATTCAGGCACCACGAGCATCCAAAGGAGTGTTACGATCTGGGCGGTCTTTCGGCAAAGATTCACAATCCAATCACTGGCAAGGCATTATTGACTGCCTAAATACTCTCCTCAGTACATTGAAAGAAAATTTTGTATGTATCTATATTCATCGTCTTTTTTTTCTCCTCATAATAATATTGTATAAATGTTAGAAATTTAGAATACTTATATTAGTTGCATTTCAGGTTCCTCCTATAATTGTTCAGAAGATATTTACTCAAATTTTCTCATATATCAACGTTCAATTATTCAACAGGTGAGTTTAGCCTACTTTGATCTGTTTTCGACATTATATTTTTTTGATTTGGGTTATATTTCTTATAATGCTAATTTTTCTTATAAATATCATCACTATGCAGTCTTCTTTTGCGCCGTGAGTGTTGTACCTTTAGCAATGGAGAATATGTCAAAGCCGGGTTAGCAGAGTTAGAGTTATGGTGTGCTCAGGCAAAAGAAGAGGTAGCGTTTGTGTATATATGTGTTATTTGATAACAATTGAATTATTGATACTGATCAAATAAATACGAAAACCAACTCACTTAGGTGGGTTGGCCACCATGATGCCATTTGGGGGCCTGTGTCTTGAGGGACGCAGGTTCAATTCTTGCCAAAGGCAAGTATGAGAATGGTAGCTAATCATCGATGCAAAACTCAGCATGGGGGTTCGCAGGTACCAATGTGGTACATGGGATCAAGGGGTTCCCGTCGATCTACCCTTTTTTATCAAATAAATAAGAAATAAAGGTGTCAACATGACTAAATTGTGTTATAATTTATTTGGGTAAATGCTCAATTATGAGGGAGGTTCTATGTATTTGTTGGATGTTAAGTTGGTTATTTTATATACATAAAATTATTAAGTCTGCCAATTTTTTGACAATTAGAATTAAACTAACGGCCTCTACCTTAACAAATGTCTTTTCACCCGTGAAACGACAAAGGTGACGTGTTTTTTACTCCATATTATACTTGAAATGAAAGAAAAAAACTGATTACTGATAAAAGTATTATTTCTAAGTAGATAAAAGTATTATTTGTTCAGTTGTCAAGCTATTTGTTTTGTCTATAATGAACTGAAAAGTCTTCTTCTATTGCAGTATGCGGGCTCAGCTTGGGATGAACTTAAGCATATTAGACAAGCTGTTGGGTTCTTGGTATGCCCTTCTCACCAACATGTTCATTATTATTATTTCAATGCACCTTTGTTTATTTCAAGATATAACTGTTCTACATGTTTGATGCCCTCAGGTCATACATCAAAAGTACAGAATATCATATGATGAAATCATCCATGATTTATGCCCTGTACGTCTCTCTCTGCCCCCTCTCTCTCTCTCTCTCACACACACACACACATATAACATAATGAGGATGACATGTACCAATGCATGTGTGTGTTCTCTCTGACTTGACTTGATACTGTGCTCATTGCAGATTCTAAGCGTCCAGCAGTTGTATAGAATATGCACGCTTTACTGGGATGACAACTATAATACCCGTAGTGTATCTCCAGATGTAAGCTCTTAAAATGTTGAAAATTATATATTCTTCTGAACCTTCTTGCAAGTTACCTGAACCATATCTTTTTCCAACCAGGTCATTTCAAGCATGAGGATATTAATGACAGAGGACTCCAATAATGCCGCCAGCAATTCATTTTTACTGGATGACAATTCCAGGTAATGTTCGATTCCTGACTGGTGAAAGATATGTCCACTACATATGTACATATACACATAAATTACATCCACATATAACCATTAATGTTGACTTGAAATACTGGCTGGGTTGTGTTGACTTGAAACACTTCGTTTAAAATTTTGTTTTTGAAAATAAAAAACTAGTGTTTCTAAAAAAAAATGTATAAAATAGTGAATTTATTGCATAAACTAAATTAGGATATTTGATGCATCAATTGGCAACCTTCAATCCATAAAATAATCTAGCCTTGTCAGTTTTGATCGTTTGACCCAACAGAGATAACACAACTCGCAGCGACCCGTTCATAACTGAACCAGTCGAAATTGCCATCTAGTAAAATACTAATTCAAAAACTTCCCAAACAAATTGACAAACCTGTTTTCGAATGCAGCATCCCTTTCTCCGTTGATGATCTCTCAACTTCCTTGCAAGTAAAAGAGTTCTCAGATGTGAAACCTGCAGTAGAACTCACCGAGAATCCAGCCTTCCAATTTTTACACGAGTAAAGGCCGTGGAAACTTGAACATATTCTTATGTTTGCAAATATAGCATAAGGTTTGATTGTTGTAAAAAGGTCCATTCTTTATTTTCTTTCTTTTTTTTTTCTCATTAAACTGTAAAATTGTTTACAGTATCTTGTTTACATGTTTGTTAGTAGTCTGATTAGAGCACAGCGTTAGGGAAGTGCCGTATTTTTGAGTCTTTGTTCCTTTTGGATTTATCTGCTAATGTGGGCAGCATTCTTTATAGAAAGTTAGGTATTGTTTTGCTCCTGGTCAAATGTCTGGGTTTTGTATTCCACCCAGTTTGAGTTCTTGTAATGATTATATATATATATGATATAAGTTACACAAGTTATATGGATGGTATCTTGTAATTTGGATTCTCTGATTGTTGCATATGACCGTACAAAGGATGAACAGTTATACATTAGCTTATTTTCAGGTAAATCTCTTAATATCACCAGAAACAAATTTATTATTTTTCTTTAGTGTTATTACTTATTAGTTTAAATATCTGCTAAACTTTTTTGTGGACAATCTTGAATCTTCAAATTCCAAACGGGATTGACATACTAGTAGCCAATTCTTCATTTTCGTTAACTTCACTAATAATATCTTTTGGATCCATTGACCAACAAAAGATACCGGAGATGTGATTAATGAAGAGACTACGGATATTTGGATGGAGAATTCGAGTTTATTGTCGGAGATTTGAATGGAGATGTGATTGAATGGGGATGTGAAGAAGATTTGAAGTTTATTGACGTTGTATCATGTAGACGAAGGAGATTGATGACGGTAACATTGTTTATTGAAGGTTGATGGCAGCGGTTACTCGAGTGAGATGGCGGGAGATTTCTGATTCGGGTTTCGTATGAAGAAGACGATCGATTGAATGAGAGGTGTGGATGAAAGATTATATTTGTAGGGTTTTAATTCAATTATTAAAAGATATTCTAAAAGATATTCATGTATCTTGGCATCGTAACGTTACAGTGGATGACCCGTTGGACTTTGTCAAGTTGCTCAATGGCCTCAGCCCTCAAGTGCGATAAAACCAAAATGTATCAAATGCAAATGGTATAAACACGTGTTGGTTGTCAAGATACGCCTTCTCGTAACTAGTCACTTTGAATGAAACGGCTTTTAAAGCAGCATGACCCGCTGTGAACTTACCGTATCCTAAGCCCACGAGAGAGGAGACCTCTATTAGATCCACACATGCATGTTTCCCTTCCATCCATCCAAAGACCAAAATGTCAGCTGGTCTAAGTGTTGATCTTCCTTCTGTCGGGTCAGTCAAGAAATTATCTGAGATTATCTAATATTTGAAAGAAATATTTTCTAAACAAAAAGAATATAATTTTTCATTTATTTTATCCTAGATAGAAAAATAAATAAATCCCAGATTACAGAAAATAACATTGACTCGGTTGGAGCCAAGACACAATGGTCCAATCACACCAATTCAGGAAAAACCTTATAAGGTCCTAGCTGGGATTTAAAACCCCACTCAATGAGTAAAACCGGGATACTTCGCCGTTCCATCGACGATCAAATGTATAGTTGAAACTACTTTTTTTTGAACGACAAAGGTGGAGTATATTATAAAGACTAATTTATCCTCTTCATGATACTGAATCCGATTGCTCTGATAATGACTCATCCATTGGTGACTTATCCGTTGGTGACTCACCCTGGGTCGATTTACATTTTACAGTCCATTGCCGCTACGTTGGGACAGGTGCAGTCAACTCAACGGGTGATTCTGAGCCAGTTAGTTGCGCTTCGTTATGATCATCAGCGTTATCAGCCTCTGTTAGAGAGATTGGCACATGAGGATGTTAGGGCTCCTGGGTTGGAGTTAGCTGCATATGGGAGAGCCGGTTGCACGACGTGAGGTAGGAGCTGATGACGACGAGCCGGATGATGATGTTGGAGCTAAGGAGGTCGATGTGGGGCCTGATGCTTAGATTTTATTCGATTGGGTAGTACGCTATTCTGATATTTTTGATCCTGTGGTTTGTAAAACACCGTTTTTGGTGTTTGCTACACTCTTAATTATCTTCTATTATTTGGGTTATCGTATGATTATATCGTATATTATTTATATAAAAATAGGGATATTTTTGAACTTTTTATTTGTTTGTAGTGTCATTATTTTGACATATAGTTTAAAACTATATCTAAGTTAAATAATTAAATTAATTCCGCTTTATACAAATGTTACCGGAAAGTGTTTCTTAATGATTAATAAGGCGTTCTTTTTTGGATTGATAACATGACTAAAACATTTATAGCTCCAAAACACTCCGATTTGGATTTGTTCATATATGCAAGCATACACCCTATGTGCTTTGAATTTCGTTTGATATGAGTGTGCCGGTATCATTCGAGACTGCAATGAGATCACAATCGTGTGATATAAGTTTAATTAGATGATAAAGAGGCAACTTTAGGATTAAACCGATATTTTCAAAATTTCCCCCAAAATTTTAAAAATTGTTTATATTAGCTAACTTCGTTGGTTAGTTAATTACCCGTTTAGCCCATATTTTTGTAACCGTTTTATGACTATTTCCTTGGTATTTATCCAGATTACTTTCGAACATTGGTCTCTTACGAGAATTTCAAGTCTCCTACTAGGCTACTACTAATTTACATGGGAACCCATTTGATATATGAGAATCAACAAACTTGACTCCACATTGTTCACGAAATTGTTGTCGTTCTTTTTCTTCTTTGATTACTCGATACATTCCACAAGATGGTTTGTATGCATTAGAGATTATAAAATAAGTTAAGTTAAAACGTATATCTTATATGTTATAATACAAAACAAAAAGACAATATGACCGAAGTATAAACTTTTATTAAGGTATACAACAAACATTATAAATTAGTAAAGTCAAATGGTATTAAACTTGTATAATTATAAAAAAAAATGACAAAGTCAAATGGTATCAATACTTGTTTAATTATATAAAAACTAGAATTTTACCCCGAGCGTTGCGACGAGGTTGTTACACAAGACTAAGGGTTGTCACACAAGGATTGAACTCCATCTCTTCCTTTGCTGATGGAAGCACCATCTACATCAAATTTTGTAATAATACTTTTTCACAAAAATGGGCCAAAAACATGCAACGGTTGCTAGACCCGTAGGAACCTAATTATTAGAGCATGAATATAGTGGTATTGGAAATAGGCCTTTCAATGTGCTTTTCATAAGCCTTTGATCATAGAATAGCACGGGAGGGGTACATTGTTGCTGGAAATGTCTTTTGTTGCGTAGCCCATTGTGGATTTCAAATTCAGTTCTATAAAAGTCCTGACCATCTAACAATAGAGTTTATAATAGTACTTTCTTAGAAAAATGGGCCAAAACATGCTTTTGTTGCTACACCCGTAATAACTAGATAATGTACTTTCCATACGCATTTGATCATAGAATATCACAAGAGGAGCAAATTCTTTTTGATAATTGATCTTTCAATGCACTTTCCTGTTATTTAGGCCATGCTATCAGTATACAAGAAGAGATGGAAATCACCTTTGTCGTCTGTACAAGACTAGATATAGACGACACAAAGGTGCTTTCTTGGACTTTTGCCTGATGAGAAATATGAAATTCAAATGATGTTTTGCAGGCTGTGTTGGAGACTGTTTCTAAAACCACATATAAGGCTAATAAAAATCACACTCAAGTGACGACGTAAGTATCTTATCATGCCTATTGTGTCTCCCCTTATCACTGTCCAAATGCCACTGAACCATAGTTCAAATGTGGAGGTTTGAAATTAATATTTTGTTATATATCCTTTGATTATTTTGAAATCGGTAAATTTGGGGTTTGTTTTTTTTATTTGAGTTGATATATAGACCATTTAAATATTTTGAAGTATGTTTATATTTTTGCTTATTTGATTAAATCTCTTTATAACTTTTCTTCACTTCATTATAATGTCACTTAATCACAAATTCATTGTGTACAATGCATATATAATCAAACTGTAAATCTCACATATATATAGTCAATCCGTATATCGTATGGGTATTAAAACTAGTATATAATATAATAATAATAGGGTAAGGTTCATGTGAGAACCATTCACATATGAACATATGGAATATTATGTATAACTTGATATGTTCATATGTGAATGAATTTGTTCACATATACCATTCACATATGAACATATCAAGTTATAATTTAAAGGTTATTATGGTTCTTCCGATTCAAATGGTTCTCACATGAACATTTTCCATTAATAATAATACCATGAATTGTGGTTGATCCGAGGGTTAGATTTGTTATCTCAACCTTTTCTAAGGTATCTCATGAACACAATCCATCACTTCCCATAAAAAATAAAATCATGTCCTCATTATATGGCAAAAACAATACGAAGGATCGGCAATATACCGGGCTTTTCAATATACCGGCTTCAGGCTTTAACCGAGACTGAAACCGGCCCAAGACTATCAACCTTTTGGGCCAAGCCTAGGACCGGTCAAAACTCCTAAGGCCTTGACCAATTGCGAATTTATGATTCAGCCAACTTATATATCATTATACATCTGTAAGTCTGTAACTAGGCAAAACTCAATTTAGTATGTTAGTTTGCTACCCATCATTATTCCATCTCTTCTCAAAATATTACCTTTTAAGTTTCTCACTGCCATAGAGGCAATACCCAAAAGAGAATGCATAATCTATTAAACCAACAAATAATGTTATGAGAAAACTCAAGATTATAGTAATTGTAACACACCATGTTACTAATGGAACACGATAAATTGAAAAAAGATATTCCAAGTGATGGCCTAACTTTCTTATCATTTGACATAACAGAAAGAAGACAAAGCTATATCAATGGACTTATGGCAATAACATATATGCTAGAAAACCCATACATTATATGTAATTCGAATGATCGACTCTGTCTGCTTCTTAGGGTTTAGGGCAATAATTTCAATCTCAAATTACTTGGCCTCTATCTTTGTTTTTCAAGTGATTACCGTATACAAACTCTAGTATTCGTGTAACCCCGATTGTTAAATTGGGTTCTTCTACAAATACTAACAATGCATTTATGTTGAAGTGCCAGAAATCGTCGATTGCGCATCAACTGTAACACTTGCACACCAACACTGTGATGGACACATGATTTTAGAATATTTTGCTTAATGCTCAATTTTTTAAAATTTTTTTTCCAATATATATGGGTTCCTTTTAATAGATTATAATGTTATTTTAAACTTAACATACCTTGTATCTTTTTAAGCAAGACGCGAGATTAAAATGTTGCTTATTTTGAATGTGTACGTTACAGTCATCAACTCATCATATATTAGTCTCTCCTTAATCACCAGTTGAGTTGAGAATGACACCGAAATACAAACCTTCTTCGCTAAAAGGGAAAGTTATAAATAAAATTCACACACACTCTACCTAGAACTTGTCCCAAACGGGACTTGAACCCATCGACCACTTGTGGAGGAACACTTGATCTGAATTTCGGATCCCGCTATGGCAAAAGCTTGTTGGTCTTTTAACGAATTTGTGGATGATTTAGTTATATGGCGATAGCTAGCAGTTTAAGTGTCAACTTTGTAGCACTTTCATATGAAACCTCAATTTCTTATCATTAATTATGTAAGAATGTAGAAGCTTAAATTGTATATTGTATATATTTAATAAGAAACTCTAGTGGTCGAAGGGGAACATGAGCGGCTTTGCCTCAATCCTTGGTCCAAATCTAGGCATTAGTGTTTAATTATTAACTCGGAGAATATTAGCAAAAAAGAAAAAAAAAATTAAGAAAGTCATAACCTTTAAATCTTTAATCACATATTTCTCATCATAAATTTGGTCGGTAGTAAAACCCATTTACTAATCTTCTAGTAGATCTAAGCGTTTGACTAATCAGATTTATATCATGACTATCCTATAATTTATGAGTATTATAGGTGACATGTAAAACTTAATTTACATCATGGTGGCAAAAAACTTGACCGTTTATAAGCATTTATCATGTTCATAGCTTTGCATGCACGAATCAATTTAATTCAACCACACCAAAACTTTATTTTATAAGAATTCAAAAATGAGTTTATGATTAAATTAAATAACATGAAAACCATTAGCAATAATCTATTTTGGTCAACATTTCATCTGATTAGTTTGTTAAGATGTAATCATTCAAACCAAAGAAGATATAAATATTAGTAACAAATTTATTTGGTCAAACCACTAAATGGTTAAAATAAACAAATAAAAACTAATTTAGTTGGGATTATTAATTATTGTGATGTAAATATCATTAGAAAACAAGAATAGATTAATATCTAACTAATGATAATAATTAAGGTGCACATGTTAGTTTGGTGATAAACTGATAATAGATGTAGTGTTAGGACTCAGGGTAGACTACCAACATTTGCAGGGTATTAATTAATGGTCCTAAACCTTTAAAAAGCTAGTCAAATAAGCTCAAAAAGACTTAAAGCCAAGTGTCCACAATACGTTCTTGTCGATTATCTAACTTCATTTGTGCAAGGTCGTAAAACTCTCCCGAGTCGGCCGAGTACCCGAAATAAACTCCTGACTTCCCACCTCACCGAGTCGAGTCGAGTCCGAGTCACGAGTTCTCTAACCTTGATACGGACAAAATGATGATGAAACGTGAATCTATCAACTAATATTATGTTTAATATTCGAGCTTTAAAGTATTATGTTATTGTTTATAAACAATTATGTTTAAATTTGAAGTTTCTAATATATTTTTAAAGTTCTAGCTATTACATATAATTTCAAAAATAATTATGTTTAATTATAAAATCTCAATCTGGGTATTCCCCGAGTCGAGTCCGAGTCTCCAAAAACTCCTGACTCCTCCCCTCGCCGAGTCGAATTCGAGTCACGAGTTCTCCAACCTTGCATTTGTACATAATAAGTTACAAAATTGTCCCACTTGACATCTGATTAGAAAATCTAAATTTTTTCAAAAAGAGAATACCGTTAAATAATGTAATATACACAACAAAACTTACTTATACACAACAAGCTTAAGTTTTCCACTGTAATATATGTACAATATACATGGCCAGCCTTTAGTGTCGTTAAATTAAGCACCCGCTTTGTGCCCTCAAAGATCTAGGGCCCCCATATTTTACATAATGGCTTAATGTTTTGTATAATTGGGCTTAATGTTTTGTATATTTTATCAAATAAGCGTTTCAATCTTCCTTTTAAAAAATCGTCCCCTCCCCTTTTTTTCTTTCTTTGTTTACTTTACTTTGTATGCTTATAAACTAGGCCCCCAAAATTGATCTCTCTTAGGGCCAACAAAAAGTTTGGGCCGACACTGACAATATATGACTAGGTTTTGTTGTATACATATCTTCTCTTGTTATTAAATCGATGAAGGATTCATTGTGGGATAGTATAAACCATTATATTAGATATCACTGTGTCCGAATGTCCATAGTGATGGAGCTACGTGGAGGCAAATGTTGGTCATCGTCCATCCACAATATATATCTATAAAACTCTATATTTTTGATATTATTTATATGTATTAGTTTAGTCTGAAGTTAAATTCCTTATCATTTGTTGTATTTCACATTCAAATTAGTTTTTAGTTTGAATAACTTCAAAATCCATTCAAACACTGCATTTTTCTCACCAAAATTTCATGTGGCATCATGTGTTTTCCCCCTCGGTCAAACTTTGTTTACATGACATACTTAAAGAATCTCAACTATGTCATGTTCTTAATATGCTTGCATCTCTCTCTCTCTCTATATATATGTATTTCATATATTAAATTTGCACTATCATTGTATTGACAGTTAATATAGTTGATTGGGTGGTGGTTATTATTTATTTTTAGAATAAAATCTGTTTATTAACTATTAAGAGATATTATAAAGATTCAATGCATAACTTGCTTTAATTCTTTGTTCAACATACATGAGTTTTCAAGATTCTTTTCTCCACACAAAAATAATACTCACGTCTTAATTTCCTAAGAGCATGGTGCATTAATATGTATTTTGACTGACTTAATTTTCATGCCTCCAATAAAACCCTTTACATATAACTTTACTATCACATGAAAGAGTTTTTAAGTGATCATCCTTTTTTGCTTGACACATGGCACAAAAATATACACCTATGAAGTCAATATCATACATATGCACTTGTGTCAAGTCTTCATTAAAATAATTTGTAAATAGAACTACGACTTATAAGTTTTTATTTTACAAAAATTTTGAACATGGGTATTTTTGTTGCCTAAACACAAAAGTTTTTGGAGAAATCAAGGTATCTTTCAACTGGTTAATACTGTTTAATTGTTGTAAGAAAGTTATCTTTTGATTGACATTAAAAAGAGTTTCAATAGGTTAGAAAATAGCAAAAAACGCACTTGAAAGCTCAACTACAAGTGGTGGTATGTAGTGACGGAGTCAGGATTTGACATTAAAGGGGGTCGGTTGCATGATTAGGAAGGACCGATTGGGAGGGACCGATTGGATAAATCAACGTTGATTTAAGCATTTGATCAATGAAAATTTATATAAGAAATAGTTTTAGTTGGAAGTGACCAAACATCCTATAGTCCCCATGCTAGCTCCGTCTTTAAATGGTTCCCAACACCCACTTTTACCACTATCATTGACATTTTTGAACTTCATCATCACATTCCTACATCTACCAAACTCAAGGAGTACTTCGATGACACCATCATAAGAACAACTATTTTATTTGGGTGCTTTGGAAGTATAGAAATTCTATTACCTTCACCTCTACCTCGAAGCGTTACATTGCTCTTGGCGATGACATTAAGCTTTTTTACTTTCTATGGATTAGTATTATGCATTGTAATTATAAACTTAATTCGATAAAAGCTATTAATAAACAAATGCCTTAAAATAAAGGGAAAATTCCATAAAAAGGTAACATTTTTACTCAAAATTCCTAATCTAGGTAACCTATTTAGTTTTCGTCTAT
>JAOEHQ010010823.1:0-16404 GCA_025447715.1 Asclepias incarnata
TGCAAAATTGCAAACTTTGGGTGTCATTCGGGTAAATAAATTCGTAGGGGTATGATACGTGCAATTTGGCCTATTCGCCAGGTACCATTCTTGTAATTAACCCTTTATTCAAATCAAGATATACCATCAAACTAAAATCGTTGGTAACAAACCAAATTTTGTTGTTGGTGGTTGTTATCCACAAGCCTTAATTAGTCGCAAGAATTTAGATGTCGCTAAATAAATAAAACGAAGTAAATTAAGTCACTAGTTGTTGTTAAAATGCCAACTAATACCTACCTAGCTTGTTCGATCAGTTCCATAAAATTACCAAATCGTTAATTGGTATTCAAATAAATGGTAACAAGCCAAAAGTCGTTGGTAGGTTATGATGTTCGTAATGGCTTTTAGAAAAACAACAATATATTAGAAACTAGTTTATATTTATATTACCGTTCAATAGACGGTAAACTAATTGTTTCATTGTCATTATTTATTTACTTAATTGATAGCTTATGTTTCATATTTTTTTACTGGTATGTATGTATGACTAGCAACATATATATTACTAGTACAAAATAAGGAATGTTGGTAGAAAGTAGCAACAATATTAAAGGTAATTTCCATATAAACGCTTCAAACCACAATGTATATGAACGCTTCAAATAGTAGTGCGCCTATTTCAAGTTGAAATCCAATCTCATTAATTGGTGTAATTTGATCAAATTAATAATCCATGGCTGGACTAGAGGTCCCGAACCCAACTCTTTGGTGAAGTTCAACCACCATTAATTTAGTGAGCATGGCAAAATTAATTAGAATCATGAAAGTAACCAATTCCAATTCACGTACCCACAAAAGTTTGTTATTTACTGAATTTCCGACCCAAAGGTGTTTTATACAAATGCTTTCGAGTTTGGATTAAACCTTTTTTGGAGCTTAATTTAAAGGAAGAAAAGTAATAAATGTCATGACTACCAAAAACTGAAAGTACGTATACGTGAGCTTATTTTTGGAGAGCACACTTGTGTTTTAAGTTATTAACTCATATGTGACAATATGTGATACGTCTTTAACAAGTTATGAGTCATAAACATGTTTTCGAACACATTTTATTAATGAATTGAATCCAATAACGACATTCATGTCCCATTTTCATTTCAAACCAATATAATTGGTGTAGGTGTACATGTACATGTATAGTAGCTAGGGACAGACTCATAAAATAAATTATCGAGAGATCCAACTAAAAAAATTGACGTGACTTTTTTTTTTTTTACTCTAAATAATTTTTTAAAAGAATATCTGCAAACAAAACAACATAACATGATAACCCATATAAGATTTCTTTTTACGTAGGCATGAAAAAAATGCGAGGGGTAGTTTGTCCCGATAGTGACTTCGCCCATGTATTGGATATGATGTGTAAATGAGTAGATGAGTAAATGAGTTAAAATACCCCTCCTCAAATAATTACTCAAATAATTATCAAGCCAAATAGTCCACTATATAATTAACAAGTCAAATATGTTAATGTATACCAGTATATGTATTTAGCATAATGTATTTAATCATTATTTGAGTTATATTTATTTGGCCATGCAAATCCATGGACCATTGACACCCATTGTAATCTACTAGATGGATGCCCAACACAGTGCGGCGACAGCGGTACCGGTGTGGTGGTGGCGGCAACTGGTGGTGGTCGTGGAGACGGGTGGTGGATGGTGGTGGTAATTGATGTAAAATATGGTATTGTAGTTATTTTAAGAGTTAAAAGATAAATTGTGTAAATTAATTTATTAAAGGCATCCAAATATCCATATAGAATGGCAAACATGAACGCATGATTGATACAATCAATTATGTCATTAGAACTCTTCTTTTTCAAGCACACCTCCCTTCCACATTTTGGGTTGAAGCACTATATATGGCTACTCAAATTCTCAATATCCTTCCCCTATAGCTATTCAAAATCAGATCCCATTCACCTGTCTATTTAATTTACCACCTCCATACTCACAACTCCGAACCTTCACTCCAGTTTGAGCATTCGGAAACCTCCCGTTCAAACTACGGGGGTATAATTTTTTGGTAACCTTGGGTGGCCCACTCGCTTTGTGAGCAGACTAATCCCAAAATTTGACTCGCTTTGCGAGCCTAAATCAGAGCATATGAACCTCTGTGGCCACTACAGTATCTTTTTTAAGAAACCAGATATTGAACTTGTGTGTTCCAGGAAATTTCACCCTTTTAAAATACATGTCCAACCGTTGAACAACCACCTTAATGGTTAACTACGGGGGTATATTAATGTATACATATATTAGCATAATGTATATAGTTGTCACTCTAGTTATATTTATTTGGGATTTAATTATATAGTCAAGCCTGTGGCCCGTTAACACCCATCTATATATCTATTTCTATATTTATATATAAAGCATTTCAAACCCCACCAACCCAAAAAAAGAAAAAACCCCTCAAATCATGAACCAATCTTCCTAATATATCCTTATACAATCAACACACCTAACAACTAACAAACATGGTCTACCAAAATTACCGTTAATGAATTAATCTACAACATCTATCCCTTAAATTCTAAAAAAAAACTACACTACCCCTTATACATCAATAACCTACATTACTCGTCGCCGCCGCTACCACCATCCTCGGCTGCATGACACAACATCCATCCAATTGTAATCAATATATTTCGAAGTAATAAGACATAAAGATTGAACGGGTCAAATCTTCTTTATGACAAAATAGTCCACTATTTAATTGTATTTGTATATATCTATAAAAGGGTACCCGTGCAATGCGACGGCAGACTGATAGTGGTGGCGACTGGTGGTGATGGAGGCGACTATTGGTGGTGGTGGCGGCGGCGAGTGGTGTAAGTTGATGTACATGTAATTGATGTAAAGGTGGTAGTGGAGATATTTTAGAAGATAAGGATTTAGGGTGTAAATTAGTTCATTAAGAAAAATTAGGTAATTTCTATAACTCTTTCCAAAAAAGTGGTTCATTAAAGGCAATTTAGTCATTTCGCATATCCTTTTTTTTATAACTCTTTCCAAAAAAAGGGGGAGGAAGAATTTTTATAAGGTGGTATAGATAATACTATATAAGAATTAGATCACATTAATATTGAAAATTACTACTTTATCATTACCTTAACAAAATCTTAATTAATACTTACCGTATATATTTTGTCAACTCTTACATCTTAAATATTAATTAATACTTACCTTATATATTTTGTCAAACTTTTCATTTGTACAATTATAGTTTAACAACGGGATTAACAACATATGCTTACACGACATATTTGGGGTCGCCGCATTGCACAGATACCCCTTCTACTACGGTGTATATATGTGTAATTTACTGTAATTCTACAAAGAATTAAAACTATGGATTCTGTAATCTGTTCCACCACTGATAGATACCATCAAGTACATATTCTATATTAAATTGCTTAATTTGTTAGAAATATAATTGTCTTCTTTCTACTAACTTTAGTTTGTTTGTAACTTTAGAAAAAATATCTCTAGCAAAAGTATGTAATGGTCTTACCTTCAAAACCAAGAGACTTCCAGCGAACTTATGAACGACTTTGTCAATGGTAAAGGTAACTTTGTTGTATTAATTCATAAAAAGTATTCTAAAAGTTAACAAAAGCAGCCAGTAGCAGGAGCTTTCTTAGAGTAAGAAAATGTATATGAAAAAACAAAAGGACTACAAATTTACCATTGATTAGGCATCTTCCCATTCTGATGCCGTCATCACCTCGTCTTGACTGTCACATCAGCTTTCTCTCTCTAAGACACACCCATGAACACCTCTCTCCCTATCATACCTTCGTCATCACCTCATCCTCAATTAAAAAACAAATAAACTTAACACACACATACACATGACAGGCCCACCACATCTCGTCCATGGGTTTCCAAAAGACGACGAACCTTGATGACGACGAGCCATGACAAGCTCGTGCCTATCATGTCCCGACGACTAGTTATAACGACGAGCTCATGCCATGAGCATATGGAAGGGGCTAAAAGTAGTATATGTCGATAATTATATATGTGTTTGGTATGATTTTCCACCAGTACGTGACACGTTTAATTATTTTTGAGATCAGATACTGATCAAATTAATTAATTCCGATATTTGGCAATTCATGTTGCACTGCCACTCATAACTACTATACAAAATCCACGGTCTCTTATGTTGTCATTATTTTTATATACTATTAACTTCGAATGAATCTCCACAAAAATAATTTCAATTACACAAATTTATCTAAGCAATCAAATTAACACCATATATATATATATGCTTACTGTTACATACTATACTTATGCATGTTAAGTGTTATTCCAAGCTAGGTAACTGCTAAGCTTAATTAAATCTTGTTCTAAATTCCTTTTTAATTCGTTCTAAATTATGTGTATACTGATAGGAATTTTTTTTTCAAAAAACATCTAAATTATGCGTATACAGCTCGTTTGTACCAAGCTACACCCATTGTCGCTGAACTCGTCACTTAATTTATGCTCAAACAAATTAAGTGTGATGGCTTTTCGAGATTTATTGTTGTTTGAAAAACGAGTTGTTCGTCGTAAGAAAATGTCCAAATTATTTTTGGTTTTCATGCATTTGAAAGCTGTAGTAGCACATGGACTAATTAATTTGTATTTTTTGTATATATTTTACAGAAGTTTGCAATTAAGTATTTGTGTATCCTGTAAACTTATTAACAATGGTTGCATTTGGGAAAAAGTTGAAGGAATTGCAGATCCAAGAATGGAAAGGGTAAGTATATATATATTATTCACGAATTCGTATATTTTCAAGATAGATAGATGAATTCTGACTAGAGTGTAGATGGTTTGAGATGTGTTAGATTGTAGTAGTATGATATGATAGCTTGCTTGCTTCTATTCTTGTGCAAAATCTCCAGATATTATATCGATTACAAGTTACTTAAGCAGAAACTAAAGCAATATGCTCAGCAAAACGAGGTTGCCGTCCAGGATCGTGATTATGTTCTTCGTGATTTCTCTCAAATGCTAGATGAACAGGTAGGTGTCGGTTTTATTAGTTGCAAGTCTGCAATTGCACTGTATATATGTATTCCATCACTATTATTATAGAGGTGACATATATAGTTCCATGTATAGTAAAGAATCGAAGGTAAAAAAAATATATATATGTCATCTACTGAGCATCTTGTTTTGTTTCAGATTGAGAAGATTGTTTTATTTCTACTAAAACGACAAGGCCAACTTGCGACCAGGCTATCAGGTCTCGCAGACCGTTCTGACGAGCCCTTCTTACATGAATCACATCATAGTTCGATAGCGGAACTACGAGAATCATATAGAGAAGTGGGAAGAGATCTTTTGAGGCTCTTGTTCTTTGTTGAATTGAATGCCATAGGCCTAAGGAAGATTCTTAAAAAGTTTGATAAGCGGTTTGGATTAAGGTTCACTAATTACTATGTCAAAACCCGAGCAAACCATCCTTATTCTCAACTCCGGCAAGTGTTTAAGCATGTGGTACGATGCTAAAACATAAAAACTAATGACGTCTTTTGTTCAAATAGTTGCTTATTTACGATTATACATCATCATTGCCTATACGTGCAGGGTATATCAGCAGTTGTTGGATCCATAACCCGGAACCTTGCTGATCTGCAAGATAATCAAAGACATTATGTATCAATTTATGACCACCCGGCCCTCAGTATCTCGGTATCTATATAAAATTTTCATTTTTTAAGTTTCATCTTGATGTAGTCATGGTACATTGGTTATGTTTAACAACTTAAAATTCATTTCCTACTACAAATTACAGGACCCTATCATTGAATCAATCAAAGCAGCTGAAAATCGGCTATTGTACTCAACGGATTTCCTTCACTATTTGGGAAAACATGCCTTTATAATGCAAGACGATTTTCCATTGCCTGCATCTGAAGAGCATGTTGTTAATGAACAATATCATTTTATGTCGCTTCTTTTAAACTTAGTGAATACATTTCTGTACATGGTCAACACGTACATCATTGTCCCGACAGCAGATGACTACTCTCTGAGTCTTGGAGCTGCAGCCACGGTTTGTGGTGTTGTGATTGGATCAATGGCGGTGGCTCAGGTTTTTTCTTCGGTTTATTTCAGTGCATGGTCAAATAAGTCATACATCAAACCTCTTATATTCAGCAGCATTGTTCTCCTTATGGGCAACACGTTGTATGCTTTGGCTTATGATCTCAACTCGATATATGTTCTTCTTGTTGGACGTTTGTTCTGTGGGTAAGCTATTGTTTTTCTAGGAAATTTGTTTTCTTAAACAGATATGATTGACTTTAAAAGTTGACTTATTTCAAACAAAATGAATCTGTTTGACCAATAAAAAAATTGAATATTTTGAATAGACTGACAAGTGGAATTGATTGTTTGTTAGACTAGGATCAGCCAGGGCTGTTAACAGACGTTATATTAGTGATTGTGTGCCACCAAAGCTAAGAATGAAAGCATCTGCTGGGTTCGTGAGCGCTAGTGCCCTAGGAATGGCTTGTGGTCCGGCTCTTGCTTGCCTATTTCAAACACAATTCAAGATCTTTCAACTCACTTTCAACCAAGATACTTTACCTGGATGGTTCATGGCATTTGCATGGTTCATCTATTTAGTATGGTTATGGGTGTCTTTTAAAGAGCCTTCACTTGATAAAGAAGAGATTGTTGTGCAACACGTAGTATCCGGTACGTTACAAATTCTTACACCTTATAAACCCCCATTCATAAAGGTGGCAACATCGACCCATTTACGTATCAATGGGTCATTAGAAACGCTAATAGGAGAACGTATTTAAGGATGGAAAATCGTTCAAAGACTTTTTAATAGATACAACATTTTTGGGTAAAGGGTTTCCCCGGTAAATTATATTCCCAAAAAACATTACCAAAACAAGTAGTATGGCAGAATTACCACACTAGTTCATAACTGGGACAAGCCCCAGATATGTATACAAATAAACAACCATAAGGAAATAATCCAAATAAACTAGCCTATCAAATCATAAGGATACAACATTATTATAATGCAATAATAATGTTTTTGTAACCATAACAAACGCATTAACTATTTATGTATAGTTACCGTCCTGGATTTTTTCAATTCATATTAAAAACGACCTGTTTTAACCGATTACCCAACCCACCCATTTGGCCACATCTACCCTTTGTTTTTAAACAAAAAAAAAAGAAGGGTAAATGGGTGAGAACCCTCTGGTCCTATGTACCGTCTTGGTACCCAGAGCGCACACCTCATAGAACTCATGCCCGGTAAGTCACCATCCTGACACATGGATCACAAGATATAGTTTCTCTACTTGCCTTTGGCAAGTTTTGAACCTGTGACCTCTAGCCTTCATCTGTGGGCCCATTGAGGTCACATGTTTTTAAACAAACATGAACATATTATTTGCTAATTATGTTGTTTCTGGCAGATACCATCGTAGAAACTGGTTTCTCTGAGCCATTACTTTTGGGTTTGGAGAAATTTCAACAAGATGAAGACGGACAAGAATGTGATGATCCTAGTGATGAATCATCCGAGGAGAGCCGTAAGCCTGTGACTTCTATTATGTCTGCCTATCGGCTGCTTACTCCATCTGTCAAGGTTTATTTCTTTTTCTATATAAGACAAGGTAGGTGCAAAATTAGATCATCTTTACAGTATTACCACTAACCTGATGGGGTCAAATACCATCAACTCAAATGCTAAACGCCTAAACGGATAGGTAGAGGTGGCAAATTTTATAGATTTATGGATAAATGGGCCAGTCCAGTTTTAATATGTTTTTGACGAGTTAAATGGGTAAGTTGTAAAAAAAAATATAAAAAAAATGCAAAAAGAAATGAACGTGTCAAGCAGGTCAAATGGGTCGCAAGTCACCAAAAGTGCATTCAGAATTCATAAAACCTCTTATTCGTATTCATTTTATAGTTAGAGTATCATCGTGAAAATATAACTTCCATAAATCATATCTATTTATCCATAAAACTTAAAGGAAAGGAAGTGTTTGCGGTTGGCCCGACCCATTTTGACCTGTTAGCCAAACTTGCCCAACTCCATTTTGCCACCTATGACTAGGTTTATATAGATACACATGTCGCCTTACTTCTTTTCAACAGGTTCAATTGATTATATACTTCATGCTTAAATACGCAATGGAGATTTTACTTGCTGAATCGAGTGTAATTACGGAGTACTACTTTATATGGTCAACGAGCAAAGTTGCCATGTTTCTTGCTTGTCTTGGGTTGACTGTTCTTCCAGTTAGCATCTTTGTTGGGAGCTACATCAGCAACTTGTTTGAAGAAAGGTAAAAACTTTAGAACTTTGAGCAGCAACATAATTGGAATATTAATATGCAACATTTAAAGACCTGATCAACCTAAAACTGAGACAAAAAGATTGATAAACTGAAAGTCTGACTTTATATTATCATTTACAACTAATTAATTAAGTTGAGTTAAAAGTACTACTTTTTTTTAAAGGAAATTAACACACCACACAATTATTTACAAATTTGTTACCAATGGGACTCAAACCTACAATCCCATGGTTGTTCGGCCAACTTGAAGACCACTAGGCCAAAAGCACTTTGATAAAAGGTACTATGTTTGGCTATCATTACTACATTTTTTTTACGTATAAAGGTTTTGTGAAATTACAGGCAAGTTTTGTTGGCTTCGGAGATAATGGTATGCTTGGGTATCGTTTTAAGCTTTCATGTGATCATCCCCTATTCGGCACCCCAATACATCCTGTCGGCTCTTCTAACATTCGTGTCTGCTGAAGTTCTTGAAGGTACATAATACATCTTAGAGATGAGAATATGGGCGGGTCGGATCGGGCTCCCATAAACACTTTTTTTTGTCCATTTTGTACCTTTTATCTAATTAATTACCCAATAATCTAATAATCTAAATCCTTAAAGAAAATGATTAGGGAGCTTGTATACTTGTATGTGCACTAAAATTAGACTTTGGGTGTCTTCAACTAACATAAACCAATTCCCCTTTAGGCTACTTTTTATTTGACTCATTCCACTTGTTTGAGATGATAATAATCATAGTCAGCCCATTCATAAGCAAATGGGTCAAAATGGCCACAGGCCACCTCTAATTTATCATGTTATCGTGAAATTTTTACCTGCACGGTCGTAAATTCCTAAAACAAATGTGATTATATGATATGTATATATATATATAAATTCATGTTTCATCCTTAGGTGTGAACTTGTCACTCCTATCAAGGGTCATGTCATCCCGTCTATCTCGTGGGACCTACAATGGCGGGCTACTGTCAACAGAAGCTGGAACACTAGCCCGGGTTGTTGCAGATGGAACAATTACACTAGCAGGATACTGGGGCATGAATAAACTGTTGAATATCACCTTAGTTCCATCGCTAGTTATCTGCATCTCCACCATTATAGCTACCTTTTTTACTTACAACTCTCTTTATTGACCATCGAACAGCGTATGCTAATAACGAGTTATTTGTAGCTTATGTATGTAAGTGTAAATAGTAAGATCAACCCTTTAACAAAAACAAACTACATGTGTATATAACAATCTCAACCCCTTTACTTTGATCTTCTGACATATTGGATATGTCAGATACAAGGTAATGTATGACATCTGGTGCATATATTATGAAAGATGGTTTTACTGGTAAAATGGAAGTTATCAAGTTTGAACTATGAGCGTGTTTTTTGTTGAACAAAAGCCAGCCTAAGATGATTTTTTCTTCTTTGATCTTAAATAACTTTTAGTATCAGTCTCTCAGTCAGTCTTAAAACCTGTACTAACTTGAATCGGAGTTGGAGATATAACAAACACCGGTATAAAAACATGTTCGTTTATAGATTTCGTGTTAATTTATTTGTTTGTTTTGACATAAAAGAACGTATACGAACAAGCCCTGTTTGTGTCCATTTATCTTGTATAGCTGTATACTACCCTCACCTTGGCGACATGTATATGGATAGGGGGCATTAGAACCCTCTACCTTGGAATAACACCATGGTTGATCAATGATCTTTTTACATTTACATACATAAGATATTATGGATTGATTGGAAATAAAATGAAACGTATAAAGATGAGAAAATACTAAATACCGTTGAAGCGTAAGTGATTCATCAAGTAAACAGATGAGGTTTTCCTTGTTCATGTTACTCAGGGATGACTAGTCTTACTCAGATGTGCGTGGCCTACCTGAGGTATTGGGCGGTATTAGTTAAGTGATTCATCAAGTATTACCCAAAATTCTTACAGTATTATATTTTCAAATTTGGCGCTTAACTTATAAGAATTCACAATTTTATATTATTATTTCAACATTTCCATATAACGATTATATGACACTAAAATCAAACCAACAAATTTCTTTGTTTCCAAACCAAATCTCATCAATTTCCTTCCTTTCAAACAAGCCCTAAAATCACCCCAATGTGATCAAACACACACAAAGAAAATTTGAAAAGATCAAAACTTTATCTTAATTTCCCAATTTCATTGTTACCCAGATCTCAATCTTGAAAACCCCATTAAAATATACACACATTTTCATTCCAATTTTCAAATCTAAGGGTTCGGGTTTGCGCGAAAAGATAATTTCATGAAACAAGGGGAAGATGGGTGGCAGAGATGATATGCCGGAAGGAACGATGCGAAACGTGTTGGAACAACAATCTTTGAAGTGGGTTTTTGTTGGGGGAAAAGGTGGTGTAGGGAAAACAACATGTAGTTCTATACTTTCGATACTTTTGGCATCTGCGAGATCGTCTGTTCTTATAATATCAACCGACCCTGCTCATAATTTAAGTGATGCTTTCCACCAAAGATTTACTAAAGCTCCTACTTTGGTTAATGGCTTCACCAATTTGTATGCCATGGTTAGTTTTTCGTTTTGTTTGAAAGACGAATATATGTTATAAATAAATAAAAACTAGAAAGTCGACGAAAATGAGATCGACATTAACATGAGATTATGGACCAAACTGATTCTAAACTTATAATGACGACCGACCCCAAAACTTACAACAACGCTAGGACCAAACAGAGACTATTAGTCTTTTCATTCATTCTAATGATTCTTGGTATTTATAATTATTTGGGGTCAATATATATGAATTGGGTTGGCAAGTTGGTCAATATCAGCGAAATGTGTAACTTGTGTGGATAATTGATGTTATAATGTATGGTTTGCATATTGTTTTAATTTTCAAAGGACTTCTGCATTAGTTTCGAGGCATGTCGTCTGGAGGAGAGGACTTTGCGAATATGGTCACGTTTTTTCATTTGAACACTCTCCTTAGCGAGCTGCTAAGTTAGTCTCAGTCTAAACATTGCATTCCATATATTATCCTTTGGGTGGGGAGTGTAGACAGGTCAATGTTTTGGGTTTTAAAAGATTGCGAAGCTGGTTATTTCTGTTTACCTAACTGATTAGGGTCAAAATAATGAGGATTGGTTACCGGGTGTGATTTAATTACATCGGTATGTAGGGTCAAAAAATAATCAAGCTTGGGTAAGCTAGCAATAGTCATCGTAAATAAAGATTTGAGATAAATTTAAATTATTTACATATTACTTTAGTTTGGGTATACGATTAAGCGATTACACAGTATGGTTTTTCAATTCGCGATAATCGCTTTCACATTGCGCGTCCAAGCACCCCTTGATATGCTGGATGTATGTTCTCAGATGGTTGATTAGGGGGTGTTTAGTACTTGGTGTTTAGACAAATTGCAAACTTTAGCATGAACATGATTTTCTGATATTTAGCTCCAAAAAATAAGATAAAGACTAGAGAAGCATGTAAGACATTTCTTCCAGAAAACCGATATATTAGTGGTAAACATAAAGTTACTTAACTATCTCTATCTTTAATTTAACAATTATCTGAAGTGATTCTAATTCTAGATAAAATTCTTGTAATCAATGTAATCATCATGAAAACATGCGTCCATACACCCCTTAGGATCTCTTGGTGGTTATTTGGAATGGGCCGGTCAATTTCCCAAAACCAACTACCTTGTTTAAAGGATTGATAGGACAGGCTAACTGTCAATTCATCCGGGAATATTGCTTTCGTTTAAGGTTTTCTTTTCCATTTATGATGTGAACTTACAGATAGCGTTTTCTTATTTAGGAGGTTGATCCCAATGTAGAGGAAGGAGAAGATGCGCAAGAAGGAATGGACGGTTTCCTGTCAGATTTAGCAAATTCAATACCTGGAATCGATGAGGCTATGAGTTTTGCTGAGATGCTAAAGTAAGATTCTTTTCTTATTTATAGTTCATTTAACAAACTATCATTTTTTTTAGCATAAATGTCACACAAGTTCACTTGCAAAGTGTCCTTTTTAGCATGGCGCCCATATATGAGCCTTCGTTTCAAGATCCTTAAAATAGATGCTATTTCATTCAGTTTAATTTTCAAGTCCTATTTAGTTGTAGTATCAAAAGTTTGATACTTGTAAAATATGATTTAAGGCTGGTGAAAACAATGGATTACTCGGTGATAGTTTTTGATACTGCTCCCACTGGCCACACACTTCGGCTGCTGCAATTTCCATCAACCTTGGAGAAAGGTCTTTCCAGAATGATGAGCTTAAAGAGTAAATTTGGTGGCTTGTTGGGTCAGGTATTCCTATTCACATTTTTAGTAATAGTATTATTATACATATATCTTGTTAATGTATATATCTATTTGCTAGCGGATGCGAAATAGGTACAACTACCAAGAATGTAAAGGTGGTCAAACATAAGGATAGAGGGGGTGTTCGGATGTGCTTCAAGTTCTGATTACTTTTTTTAACCTTTACATTTAGATAATGCAGCATCACTTAATAATCCCTAACTTCAATAAATTACTTCTGAATTCTGATTATTCAAGTTGCAATAATCACTCAATACAGGCAACTCAGAAGCCTTGTTTGAAATGCAGGTTGATAGCTAAAACAGATAAAAATCCAAGTCGCTTTCAGATTGTGATTATTTAAGTTAGATAAAATAAGGGTACAAAAAAAATTTTACTCTACTCTGCGATACCCAGTTTTTTTGCAGATACTCATAGCAGAAGACTTAGGTTACTAGAACACTAGAAACTGATTAATCAATTTTGAAGTGGCACATCAGAACCTTCCCATTATCTAGTAATAGCATGAGTTCACTTATGCGTGCCATGTTCATTTCCTCTATTCTCTTTTGGTTGCTTGTGTTTATAATTAATCATGGGTAAAACTTAATGGCAGATGAGTCGTTTGTTTGGAGTTGGAGATGAGTTAGGTGAGGATGCAATCCTTGGAAGGCTTGAGGGTATGAAGGATGTGATTGAGCAAGTGAACAGGCAATTTAAAGATCCGGTAACAGTTTCACTTTTTCTGTTTCATGTAAATTACAAAATCAAAGGGTTTGACAAACTTTTTCTATGACAGGACTTGACGACTTTCGTATGTGTATGCATCCCAGAGTTCCTTTCGCTATACGAGACTGAGAGATTGGTTCAGGAACTCACTAAATTCGAGATAGATACACATAATATCATTATCAATCAAGTGCTTTTTGATGAAGAAGGTATATATGACTGCAATCTTTAATTTGAGCAGTTTATTGTGAATTAATCATCGTAGTTAAAAATGAAAAGAATATTAGTCACCTAAGTTCACAAGAACGGGTGATTATGGACAAACTTGAAATGTAAATGTTGAAAAATGATCACAATTCATACATGACGCCTTTTGTCCAAAATCACTTGCACATGTAACACCTTTTATCCAAAATCGTTTGCATATTACAGTGTTAGTTCTGCATTTGCCCAAGAACCAGAGTTTGTAACAAAAAGTCAAGTAAGATAGTTAGGTTATCACTCACTCTTTTGATGTTAATAGAGGCAGCAATATTGACCTGTTAATGGGTAACGTTCAATTCGGGTTATACTTTTTAGTTTTTATAGGTCAAAACAGGTAGAAGTTATTAAAAATAGCTGAAAGTGGAAACGGGTTAAAGGTCACCCAAAGTGCATTTAAAGTATATAAACCTCCTAAATAGTTATAGTTCTAGATTTCTAGAGCTAGTTTATCATTTCAATAATATAATTGTAAGTTGTCAAAGATTTATAAAATGAAGAAAAGAAAATTCAAAGAAGTGTTTGTGGAACCCGATCCATACTACAATTTTAACATGTTTTGAGCTGTCACCTATCATGCGATACCCACCCATTTTATTGCATCTATGTTTTTCCATAACAAGCCATTTTTCTAATGGTATTTTAGGTGTTGAATCCAAGTTGCTCAAGGCTAGAATGAAAATGCAACAAAAATATCTAGATCAGTTCTACATGTTATACGATGACTTCCATATTACAAAGTTGCCCTTGCTGCCGGAAGAGGTATGGTTTCTTTTTGTTCTAGTGCTGGCATTACCTTTTCATATCCATGTCGTTTGATGGTGAGTGTCAAGTGTAAATTAGGAAAGAAAACGAGATGTTGCATTGTGCTCCTATTTTACCAAAAATGAGTGCTACTCTCTTCTTTATGGGTTAAACCAAAGTAAACGATGTTGAAAGCATTATTGTAAACAAAATGACTAATCTGAAGGAAACGACAATTTCCTTAAAGCACTCTAGCAAGATACTAGAGGTAAAAACAGGAGTAAATTACACATGATCAGTATGGACTGGAATTTCACTCAAACCAATTTGGACTTGCCTATTCAAAATTTCTGCATTTTACATCCGTCTCAATTTATTTACCTTTTGGAAAGCCATGGCTAATACTAATCTTTTATAACTTGGATTTTCCCTAAGTCGTGAATTTATTAACCAAAATGACTAACCTACCTTAGAGATTGATCCATTTTGTTACCCCCTTCAATGAAATCACAGTCTACATGTGCTTTCCAATTTTCTTGACCTTTTTGAAGTCTCAATCAATGTTCTTTTCCTTCTGGGACAGCTGACTCCTTAAGTCGGGAGCTTCTATTGAATCATATTGACGAATCATATCCTTGAATATATCTCTGTTAAGTGTTGACCTTTGTCAAAAGCATCAATTTTTCTAATTGTTGATCTCTATGAAAGACACTCGTCTCAGGACGAAATTGCATACAATTTGCATGCTTGTATTTTAGTTGTTTGATTTATCCAACAGGTTTGTGGAGTTGAAGCACTAAAAGCATTTTCAAAGCACTTCAGAAAGCCATATGAATCTTTGATTACCCGAGGGACAGTAGAAGAGCTAGAACTGAGAGTTTCAAGGCTACAAGGACAACTTAGAGAAGTGGTATCAGAACTAGAAAAGGCCAGAAAAGGCAAACAAGTACTCTAAAAAATTCCTTTAAATTTATTTCTCACATTCTTTTTCTCCCCTATATTTGTAAGTTTAGATTACAATAATCCAAATTCTTTTTTCAATTGTAAGATCATTATTATTTATATTCTGCACTGAACGTCGGTATGTAGTACATACAATTGCATAAAAAATGTTTCATTTTCATATATTCAACATAAATATCTATGTTATGTATGTTTCATTTTCATATATTCAACATAAATATCTATGTATATGCATAATGCATATGTACGTATGTATAGAAATGTATATACAACTGATATGATCTTTAAAGAAGTGTTACACATTTGTAATTTATTTGAAGCTATATTCTATTAGGACCGTAAACGAACGAAACGAACATGAACGGGACTTGTTCGTGTTCGTTCGTTTAAGCTTAACCAAACAAAGTCTGTGTTCGTTTCTTTATGTTTAACCTAACAAACGAACGGGCATGAACATTAAACGAACAATTTTTTATTTTTTATTTTGCAAAAAGCAAGGTGAATTATATTAATGATTAAATTTACAATAACCTCAAAAGACACTTGGTCAAATCCAAGTTCTATACATCAATTGCATTCAGACAGCAAACTAGTTCTGCTAGCTACCACATTCTAACAATACCAACTAAACAATATGCCACAAAAGTAATCATTCACCATACTTGTCAATCCTTCTTTAAACATTACAGCATCTTCCAATCTCAAACATAGAAGTGCAAGAAGAGGACCAAGTAGCTTCATATTTCACAACTCACTATTCCAATTCACATGCACATTCCAAGTAATACATGATTCCACAAATTCAATTAGCAACAAATGAATTGTTTTTCCATTTTAGCTCCCATTTGATTCCAGTGTTAATCACATTCTTGGTTTTCCTGACTCTAATAGATAGCAACTTGTTTCTTACATTTTCTTTAACAATTCTGCTCACACTTTCTGCATTCCTTTCCTTCCTTTGAAAAGTTCTCAAATTTCTTTCCTGCCATAAGAA
>JAOEHQ010010834.1:0-16402 GCA_025447715.1 Asclepias incarnata
ACTGGCAACCAACTCTTGTGTTGCTGCTATTTATATATATTTATAGTCAGAAATATTAATTTTTACGATTAGTTTTTTTTTTTTTTGGGTCCCGGCGGGAAGAGGATCCTGTATTGGTGAGTATTATATTGCCAACGAGATCTTGGTTGGATGTTTAAATTTGAATTAAGAAATGTTAATTAAATAAAGTTTTAAATTTAAAGTAGGGTTAATCGATAAAGATGAGTTTTTGATATAGATATATGCAATCTCAGCTGATTTTTTAAAATACTTTAATAGGTACACGTAAGAAATAAGTTAATTCAGCAGAATATCTTTTAGTTTTTAAATAGTTTTACTTTATTTTCAAGATGTTTGCTTAATGTATGTAAAATCTCTTAGCGAATGCATTATGATGTTTAAGTTTTGACCACTCGATCACCCTGTGATTGACATTATAAAATTTTCACAAGAGTTATTGGGTTCAAAGCTTGCTAGGTAACAACTTAAGTGTGGTAAAAGAAAGGTTCAAAAACGGCCATAGAGATACCCGATTAGATGGTGTATATCCGAGTCAAAAATCTCATATTTTTTCTGGATAATCTAAATAGAGAAGCCTCGTTCGTTTTAATTTAAAATACAAATTGTTCAAATCAAAAAGAATATAATCAAGGAACATGGTTGCCTTATTGTTAGTTGTATATTTTCTCTTTAATCAAGAAACATGTCGAGGTTTTTTTTATTTATTTTTAAGCTATACAAAAATAACGTATTTTTTGACTCATGTATATGCAATCTAATTATGGACACATGGTATCCCCGTGACCGTAATCTGATACCCTCAAAATACTTACTTAAAGATATTCGTAAATGAAACCTCTAACGATGCATTAAGATTCATAATATATGACCACTATCCACCTTAGGGTGGGCGGAGTGCCTCACCACTCCTCACCACTTTTCCCCACTTTTTCTATCTCTCCCCACTTCATCCCCACTTGGACGGAATGCCTCACCACTATCTCCCCACTTAGAAAAAGACAAAATACCAGAAAAGACAAAAATAAAATAAAGAAAGAGGTGGGGAAGAAACCGGTGATGGTCTTTACCCCTTTGCTCCCCACCCTTTAGGCGCCTATAGGGCGGGGTGGTGTGCAATTAAGCAAAAACCGGTGACTACCTTTTTCCCCGGGCACTCCGCCCACCCTTAGTGATGTTTGTATTTTCTCTCTTCATCATGCTTATTGAATTTGTATGTATATATGTGTGTGTCATATTTTTAAAATAGACTAGGCTCCTTATTTGACAATTTTCTTGTTTATTTGAAAATGTTTATCTATTTAGATTCGAATTTAAGTTTTTTTTTTTTTATAAAAACCTACGAGACGTCATACAAGTCCAATTTGGAGCTGATTATGCCTAAAAATTATGTTAAAAAGTTAGATGACTTAACATATCAGATCAAAACAGCAAGTCAAAATAAGTTAAAGTGTTAAACACTTAAACCATTATTAACCATTGATATTGTGCTCTAATTGAATACTTGAATCTTTTCATTTAATATACACATTTGATAGCTTACGTATGATATATAGTTAAATCTTACAAAAGTATCATTGTGCTAAGAAAACATTAAAAAATATTGATCCTAAACAATCATACCATAACTTAAACCTTTGCATTTGTTAATATGTTAATAATCTTGTCGTTTTCACAACCGTTTGTGTTTTCCATATGTTTGGTGTCCAAAATTTGGAATATTTTGGGTTGCTAAAGAAGTTGTTGGCTAACCATCTAAATCAATTTATCTACTTCAAAATTTCCTACAAAAGCCATCTCTTTGGTCACAAATATAATAATTCTTGTGCCAATTATTAAACATTTAATTTACTTTAATTCAATTTTAGTTGCAAGTTATCAGCTTTCATTGTCAAATGTCAAATAAAGTTTTAAAGCTAAGCAACATTTTGGTTAAAAACATAATAATTATTGTGTCAATTATTAAACATTTGTTTTTGTTTTTGCTTTTTTGTTTTTGTTTTTTTTTTATTTAAAAAAGTGTGAATTACCCGCAAATGTCTTGAGGTCTAGCATACGTTGTCCTAACCAGGTCTGTTAATTCTTGTTTTTTTATACATTGTTGATCTTACGTCCACCTCAAACCATTTGTTGGTCCCCATATGTCTTTTTCACATTATGGTATAGTTTTCATTCATTATTATGATAATAATAAAAGACCATAAATACCTATTCCTTTCTAGTTACTACTCTTGGTCCTTGCCATATGATTTTCTAATATCTAACGGTCCTAACACACAAATATACAACCACCACCAGAGAAAAATAGAATACATAAATTTTGTCAATTTTCTGAAATTAATAAGTACACCCGTTATACTATTTTAGTTGTTGACTCAATTTGCCAAGCCACCACCAATGTTTTTAAACCGGCCGGTCGCACCGCAGTTCGACCGGATTTTAAAAGAAATCCGGTTCAATAGGTACCGGTCGGTTCAATAGGCAAAGTGGGGCCAGATGATGCAGAAAGAAATGATATGGCTTATAGAGTTGTTGCTGACCATATCAATTCTGTTTGCATAATCCGGCCCCATTTTGTCTGAATATGGTCTAGCACCAATTGCTTGCTCAAATGTTGTCAAAGAAAGTTGAGTAAATACACAAAACCAACATATAAAGAAAAATACTTGTAAGCATTTTTATATTACCTGTTGAATAACATCAAAAATAGGTATAAACACAAAACTACATGAGACAAAATTGTAGGATAAAAGATTTTAAGTGAGATTCATATTAGTGCATAGACAAACATACAAACCAACTACTCACATACAATCATAGTAGCCAAATAATCATATTAATCCACATAATCACTAAATGTTTACAAGCTAAGATGAAATGTAAAGAGTTAAGATTACAACCCAGAAACTCTGTCTTTATACCTTTCAATCATTTATGTAGAGTAGCGGGATTAACTAACATGCAGAATAACTAAAAAGCCTGGATTTTGGTACACATTCAATGGTACTACTCCCCAACCATACGAAATAATTGCCATGCATTATTGATTGCTAGTCGAAATAATTGCCATGCATTATTGATTTAGCAGTTTATATATTTGCATATATTTTGGACGAATTTTGCATGCAAACTCTTTCTTCCTTTCAACAACGAATACCATACCAACATTCAAAAATATATGCAGATATATAGACCGCTAAATCAATAATGCATGGCAATTATTTTGTATGGTTGGGGAGTAGTACCATTGAATGTGTGGTTGGGGACGGTCGGGGACGCAAAATGAGGGTCAATCCGGAAGTGCCAAATACGGACTCGACACTCGTGCAGTGGGTTGTCACATTTAGTCAAAAAGTGCGCAGTGGGTTGTCACATCGAAGCTCGAATCCAGAACTCCCAATGCCGGATTCGTTTTTTTTTTCTTTTCGAATACACGTGTACCAATCCGGAATTAGGAATGCCGGATTCATCCTACGTTTAACCAATCCGGCATTCCTAATTCCGGATTCACTGGTTCCATAATTTTTTTTTCCAAAAACTTGTTTGACAAAGTCAATCCGAAAAACTACTACTTCGATAAAAAAATTCCTGGATTTTGTGAGCAATTAGAGTTTCAAACGATTACCTGCTAGGTGTATGCAGATTTTGAATTTGCTTCCAACAATATCTTTTAAATGAATCTTGGAATCATGTTAGGCTACTTCAATTCAATTTTCTTCAAGAATTCATTGGATATCAGGTATAACATGATTTTTAAAGGTATATTACTTGATATGTATTGATAAATGACATAAATCAAATGGTGAAACTTTAACAGGTATCGGTTTGTGCCACAAATGATATTTTTAAACAGCCTTTTTGGGTATCTTTCACTTGTTATAATCATAAAGTGGTGTACTGGTTCTCAGGCGGACCTTTATCATGTAATGAATAATATTCGAGTCCTTTCGGGGTAAGCTTCGTCTTTCTTCTGCTCTGGAGCTTTGTGAACCATTTTTGTTCTGCATATTCTTTTTGCGTTTTTTGGACGTGGCAATAAAGTACAAAATAAAGAGTTGTGGTGTAAGCAAGTGAAACCGAACAAAGCTAGATTATCGAGATAAAAAATAGCTAGCCACAGTTACATGCCCATTACCAAAAGAGCTCATTGTATTTTCCATCTTATTGTTCAAGTTCCATTTGAGGGTGGACATTAATAAAGATGTTTCTATCAGCACTTGGCAAGGACCTGCAAAAAGATAAGTGCATCAGTAGCAAAAGGAACGGACCCGACAACATCATAGTAACGTTTGCGGATGATCAAGAAAAGAGCCAACTTGTAAAACTTGTATTAGTTAGTAAGTTGGAGAAAAAAACTTGTAAATATGGTCAATAAGGTTTAGGACTTTAGGAAAAAGGTGTGACTAAAGGAAACAAGCAACGTGATGGTAGAAATGTCGGTTCAGACGAAGGAACATGACGAGAAGGAGTAATTACCGGCTAGTTTGAAGAGACGTGATGTTTGGGCAATAACCGCCGTTTATGTTACTATAAATAGGTTTGTTATAACTCCATATATATATACTTGTATCAATAATCATATACCAACATGACCTGATTCAGTTTTGAAAAAAATAATTATATCGAAATGTAAATGATGATAATAAGCATATCATAACGGTACATTTGAAATTTTACGACACATTATATTTTAAAAGATATAAGAGAAAAACCAAATATGCTTAAAATTAATTTTAATAATAAGCATATCATAACAGAAACACTTCCAAGATATTGAATTAAAGTTTAGTACATTACTTCAAAGCAAAATCCCTCATCACACAAGGGACGGTGAATAAACATCTTTCACATGTTCCACATGCCATCTTATGTATTAGTAATATCTAATAAATACTCATTTGACCCGACCCGACTCATTGTCCAACACGCCTACTTTACCGAATACCGATCAACCCAACCCATACAAAAGTACGCATTTGACAGGCCCGTTATTAAATATGTCTAGTTTATCACCGCTACAACAAGCGAATAAGATACAATATTACACTGTACTACTTTCTTCTTGTGCTTCTATGTAAAGTAGATGTTATATCATTTCAATGTGTGTAATGAACCCATCAAGAAAATGTAGAAGAAAAGAATGTCCAAATGGACAAGAGAAAGGACATCTTCATGGGTTCCACAACAAATAATTCTCCCTAATCCGTTATTGTATAGTAGTTCGCTTGTTGCTAAGATACATGTTACTTCATGCTGCAATATTTTCAGAAGATCTCGACAAAAGTAACTCCTTCCACTTTACTATGAGAGCAAAGACGCCAAATGCAGGGAGATGAATCAATCCCATTCCAAGATACCTGAAATGAGTAATTCATCAGCATCTGAATTCTGAATACACGTTCTCTGGCTCCAATATCAGAGATCAAGTATGTGAAATAGCTAAGAAAAGCAAATTAACGGCAAACAAAAAAAACAGCTTCAGAAATCAAAAAGAAGATTAGGGTGCAACATATGTAAAAAGATGGATATGAAGTCACAAAGAAATGTGCAAAAGGACCAAAGCCCAGACTTTCAGGTCCCAAGGGCATATGCAGATATCGGTCATAACAGGGACCAGGCCAGGCTAAGTTAGGATCAGGATCAGCATGGACCAAGACCAGGCTCAAAATAAGGACCCCAACTATAGTGTTCCTGTGCTTAGTTAAATCCGATCCCACACTTTTGAAAGCATTGATTCCTAAGTACAGACACTTACGTGCCAGTTTGTGTTCTTAAAGAAGAAATTATTTTACCACTAAAATAAACCATTTCGCAATACCTTTAACATCACCCACAAAAAAGAAAAAAGAAAAAAAAAGGAGATTCTAGCTATTTTATTTATAACTTTATTGCATACTAATGAATGGACTTGTAATTTTTGTAATAACAAACCATTGAACATATTCCTTATTTACTCTAGTATACCTTGGCAGTTTATTTTGAGACCAAGCTTAATCAGGTCCCGACCTTTGAAAGAGGACGACCAAGCTTAGCTGCCAGAAGTGGAGCTTGGACACATCAACTATTTAGAAAAAACCCTTTGGGTTCATCTGGCTCGACACGACCCATAATAAGAACAACATGATCTATTTTGACTCGTTACCCAATCAGCCCGACCCACCTATTTTGCCACCTCTATTAACTGCAACTCCACAAGTGACTAGGTCCAGCGCTCCAGGCCCAAGTATCAATGACCCAATCCATCGTACATCTAACCTCGCAATATTTATCAACACTACGTCAAACTGAGCTCTGATCATCATGCTAAGATTTCCTCACCCTAGAAATCTAAACCCTAAAGATTATGAGTTCAAGGCCTCACTTATGGAGTGAATTGGGTTGGGGTACACAATGGGCAGCCACGCATGTTTTAGCTTCTTGGGCCTTGGATGTGGTACTTGCAGACGAGGTTTTTAGCAGTGGTATATGAAGTTTAAATGCATAGAATCATACCAGATGGGAGCATATGGAGATGATAAGTCAAGGAAGACATAAGGCCACCTGCAATAACAAGAGCCATGACAATGTTAAAGTGCTTGGAATCAATTCACGGGAACATCAACGTGCTACTGTTAGCAATGAATCAGAACGATAGTTACCGGAAACAAAAATTAATCATGCAATATTATGCCGGCTGGCATTTTGCTTATATTCATGGTCGTTGCTAGGATTTTTATTATATACTTCACAAATTCATCAATTTACTCATTGGAAGATGACTACCCTTGCTACAAGAAAAAGATCAGGAGTAAATAAATCCCAGCCACAAAGTCATAGACCAGTTCACTGCCTACCTTAGGCTCCATATCTATCACTACTCACTAGAAATTCTAATGCAATTAGCTAAAGGTAGCTCTTCTGACCCATTTACTTATATTATAGATAAACGAGGGAAGGGTTAAATGGGTTGAACTGGTTGAAAGTAGCTCAAAGTCTATTTTTGAAGCATACAACATTACAACCTCCTAAATCGTGTTTTTTCATATATTTTTTTCTAAAAACAAAAAAAAAACTGGTTCCTTTGCTTCCACTAATCATAATTCCATCCCTACTTCTACGGTGGAAGTTAGGAACCAGTTTGAGGGGTTGTACAGGTCCAATGTGGTTGTTCCAGATGACTCCAGTGATGAAGTTTTTGATGATCCACATGGAAGCTTTATGGAGGCATAGATAGATATGCATTAGTCTAGTTATGTTCTTGTTTCTATTTCATTTGAGTTACCGGTCTAGATTCAGTATTGGTATTAGGTGGGGAGTCTGGGTCTATCCAATTACCCAGTTGGTTCATTTGATGCATCTTGGGCTCTCTTTATAATGTTGGGAGCCCAAGAGGGCATCTTTTTGTAATAGTCGATTTAGCATTTCAGCTAAGTCGCCTGATTCTCATGTTTTTATATATTCTAACTAGGGTAAATCCTTTTTACCCAAAAAAATTTTTATTTTCTTTTCTGAACAGCTACAAATTTTGTATTTTGTGGAAATGCTGGCAAAGGTTGAGGTTGAATTTTATTGTAATATATATATATATATATATATATTAGAAGGTTGAGGTTTATTGTAATATATGTGTGTGTGTGTATATATATATATAATCAACCTAGCTGATGATGGTGTTTAGGCACGGCTGGGACATGTCGTGCATTTTTTGTTCATTTCATATTAGTGTGTCTAGCTAGAGCTTTATCTTGTGGAACTAATATGTAATGATGTGTTATGGGTAGTGCTAGAGATTAGCTTGCTACACATATACAGCCTGTCGTATATATGAATTAATGTGACACACAGTCACATTGCTTGTACTAAACATTTATTGTGTTATTGGTATAAAATTCACCGGGGTAACCCTTTATCCTATATATATATATATAATCAAAATCAACACCTAAATTATTTAAATTATGGAGAGAAAAAAGTGTTTGTTGGCCAATCCAACTGGACACGATCCAGCTCAATTGATCCGAACCCATTTTGACCCATTACACAACCCATCCGCCCTGCCCACTTGCCTCCTCAACTAACAATTACAATGAAGTTCCAGTACGAACTAAGATTTACTGAATTATATGCAATGTATCACCTAATACTTGAGGTTATCATCCAAGAAATTGATCTAAACACCTAACAAGACATGTGACATCTAATTGGTTAATCCCTTTCTTAAAACATCAATACAGGTGTCATAAATATTGAATCCTTGATTCAACTGCTCTCAACTTGATAAAACTTATACACTGATGATTACATAGTTGTATCTGTATGTTTATTTGCTAAATGCTAACCCATTGGTACTGTTAGGATAGTAAAATCCAATATTGTGGATTAAACTAATGCTTGCTGTTATAGACAGTAAATTTGAGAACATGATTACTGTTATACATATAAAAAAAATAAGTTAACTTACCGTATCGATACACAAGCATGGAGAATCCACTGAAAGATGACAAATATACATGTCCATATCGCAAAGTATGCTAAACGGAAGAAGGGATACCGCTAGAAAAGAACTTAAGATGTAAGTAAGACAACAACATATAACTTGCAATGAAAAATATGTACATATACCCAATATCTGAGCCACTGTGCACAAAAGCACAAAAGTGCTTAGTAGTTGCCCCTTTGGGGGTTTAATGATGAGTTTTGACTTTTTGATTATTGATAATATGTATGCAATGCTATCTTTCAAGAGATCCTCTTTGTGCTTTCACATTGTCCAGCATGTGGTGTAGTGAAATTCAGCATAGTTTAGTGATTTCTAAAGATAATGAATCGATACTAATCTTGGGGTGTTACTCTGTATAAACTGTATTTATCGAGAATTTGAGATGCATTATCCATGGTTCTTATTTTCATTATTCATAACTCTTACATCTTGCAGAGTCAATTTTTATTTAGTTTGTATTATGAAGTGCAACGGAAGCACTTGAAACCCAATTAGATAAATAAACAAGACTTCAGATAATTAGGAAGAGCAAACAATAATGGTTATGGAGGTTGAAGAAAAAATCAAAACGGATTACAAATGATCCATGAAAAGATTACAACTTACTAGGCGATTTAGAATCACATCAATGAGGAGAAGAACAGCATTGACTGAATGCAAGGTAACATGCAACTGTGACAAACATGGATAAAATAGCACTCACATTAATATACAAAGAAATGGATAATATCTCTATAAGCTTATATATATTAAATTATGAATGGCTATTATCAAACATAAAGTTTAGTGTCAAAAGAGTGAGCAAGTAAAAACATACAAAAGTCAATTTGTAACTTGCAGGAGTAAGAAACGGATAGATTATGAACCAAAAAACACTATCAGTCAGCCCCACAGCACCTGCAGATATCTGTGTATTATGAACGAGAGTAAAAAAGAATTTTACGAAACGCTGCACCAGGAAATAAACAAACCGAAATCTGGCAGGTTATGTAGATGTGCTATAGAAAGATAACCAACTTTGGGTCAAACTTTCGTTTTAGATAACCAAAAATTTCCCCGGATAAACAATTAATCTTTCAAAATATATTGATACAGACCTTAAAACTCAAAACTTTTACCTGAAATCAAATTTTCTGAAACTTTTGGTTTTTCCTTGGCTAAAGAATTTTGGTTACCTTACCAAACCTGATTACCTTTATATGGAACTTGCCCTATTTAGAAACATGCCTGGAAGACTATTTGACAAGAAAAGCCCCATATGCCAGCAGTCTTGCGAACATTACTTTCTCCCTGGTAACTTGGTTTCATGGGCATATGCGGAGTGAAACTCTCTTCTGTTAGAGGAGCCACTAACGAGCCTCCTTCTGTGTCTAAAACCACATGACTTAAATCATCATCACGGGCTTCATTGTAATATTGGTAGCATCCATAAATGGAAAGTGAAGACGCAAGCTACAGACAATCATTATGCATGAAAATGTGCCTATTGTAGCAATGCAGTTTATAGGGCTCAAAGATATGATTCTTAAAGATTGCATACCCCAAAATAGAAAGTGACCAAAACAAATGTCCACCTGTTCATTATCAAAATAAAACAATATATTAATGAAATTGATATGTAAAAAACTTCATATCATAACCTTCTGATTACAATCGTGCGTAATAACTTCCAGCGAAGCAGATACATATGACCACATTTTGAATGCTTTTTAGCATGGTTCATAGGACTACAAGTTAGAAAATGAACCTGTTATTGGACCTTTTGAAGAAAAAGTATGACAAAAAGTTGCGCATATGAACATATTGTAGCATGTTGTAATATAGGAATGTATTGACTATGTATTAACATTAAAGATAGATATATCAATATATCATACACGGTCTTTTAGACAACATCGCTCGAGCACTTCAAATAAGGATCATAAGAGTTTAAAATGTATACTTACTGAGTGTAAAAGAACAGTTTTCCAGCTCCAGCAGTAACCAGATCAAATATGAGAATTGCTAGTAGCAAACAGAATGCAATTAATCTGTAACAAAGCAGCCAAGCAGGATGCATTTCTTCAAAAGAGGTCCTCCAAGTTTCATCCTCGTACAAAATCCCAGTGGGTTCCCTGTCCAGTTCGTCATCTTGTTTCTTGGTTCTCTTTTTGTTGAATACTTCATACTTGGCTATTAAAATCCAGGATACTACAATAGTAATGACGACCCATAATGCACATAGGAAGAACCTCCAATTCAACCAGTAACTCAGGACTGTCGTATCAGCCATCAGTGCCTCAGTGGTCACTACAAATTAACGCTCCTGTTCAAAATGATATTGTCAATATATTATCTTAAGTAATGAGGTTTAGTATATTACAAGTTACAGATGAAACATCCATACATAACATTAAGATTCATCACAAATACATTAATTTTAAGACTCATCGCAAATACATTAATTTTCATTTTTCAAATATGTTAAGAGTTATGAATGAGATAAAATGAAATGAAGCTCTATTACAAATTAGATACAATCGATACTAGATGGGCTTAATACTTTGAATTACGAGACATTTCATTTATAAGCCAACTCCCACATAGATGCCTTGATGACAATGGTTCGACCATTTTACAACGTATGAGGTAGAATTATCTATGCCTGAGGAAAAAGATAAGCCAAATTTTGAATTTCTATAAGCGAAACCATTATTTCTCGTATGCAAACTAGATATAGCTATTTGCTGAAAATCTAACATCAACAAGTTTCTCTTAGTAATAGCTGCTAGAGATTCTAAAGTAAGTATATTCTCCCAAAAAGGTTGATTTTCCAGCAACCCCAACCGCCCAACAACCTGAGAGGTAAATCAAGCCCACCTAGCGACCCACTCAGATAGGGACCCAAATAACTGACTCAGCCTTAAAACAGACCTTTTTGATAATCAGGTTCCTACTCGATTCAGTCGAGGTCCAAAACCCCAAGTCTTGGTCTACACCAGACCACCAAAGACCCTTAACCTGAGAGGTAATTAGGTAAATAAGTCCACCTAGCTCAGATGGTGGCTCAACAAACTGATCCAACCTCACCAACAAACTTTTTGATAACTCATGTCCTCTTTGGCTTAGCTTGTGATTGAAAACACTCCTATCTCCGGAACTAGCTAGGCTACACATTGAAGGCAATTATATAGTCCGTGACAATTTTAATGAAACTCTCTAATTTGCTTCGGAATTTTATGCATAAATCACATCTCATAGCTATAATGGTAACACGGCGTTTCGCTACATGAGCAAGTAAAATGCCCTATCTATAGCAACCGAAAAAGGGGCTTATTAAAAGAAAACCTAAACCGTTTCGATTTCCGACCGGAATAACTTCTGGATAGTTAACTCCAAAAGTCAATATAAACCTCCATAGCTGATGGAGCTTTATAACAGAAGCCATTTCATCTCAACTAACAAACTATACATACATAATCTGTATACAAACTATAGGTTATACATATACATGAGTATGAATATATCTATCTACTACATGATTGTGTGTGTATGTGTAAGAATAACAGCATAATAGTCAAATTTCAGTTCAAATAACGAAATGAAAATCATATATATATATATATACAATCAGTAAATATAGGTTACTAAATATAGAAAGTAATTACATTAGTTCATAGAGATCGATCTTCCATTTGTTAATGATCAAAAGGAGCAAGTTGAGATTTTTGGAGTTAACAATGGCAGGAAGTTAGCAGATTTTCAATTTTGCAGTTGAAGAATTTGATACCCAACCGTAATTTCAATTCGGGATCCTTCAAAAATCTATAGTTGTCATATTTGCACTTGAGGTGCCAACGAGCCGAGCTTATAACGAGTTGGTTCGAGATCGAGCCTGCTTCGGTTGAATCCGAGTATATTAGTTTTTGAATTCAAGTCGAGCACGAACAAATTTCACGAGTCTAAGTTTAAAAGGTTGACATTTGGCTTGATCTGTTTAAAAGATTATTAATTTGTTTCAAGCCGAGTTTTGTGACTCAAACAAACCTAACATGGTCTATTAAAATGAGTTTTATTGAGCTTTAAAAATTTTAATATAAGGTTATTTGTGATCTACATGATAAATTTGAGGTTGAGTTTATAAAGGTTGGACATTGTAAATGGGTAACTTGAATAATTAGTCTATAAAATTAAAAAACATAAATTATCATCGAGCTTGAACATAGTTGTAAAAAGTTACTGGAGCTCGAGTCAAGTAATTAGTAAATGCGCCGTGCTCCGATTCGTGCTACTTGGCTCAATTCATTTTTAAACAAACATTTGACGGCAATCTTAGCTGGATTTCAGTGCTACAAGTCCACCTTTATATAAAGTGACATATGTAGTTTATGTAGGCAATACACTTTGTATTAGGTATGCTCAGATCGAGAAAAACCTAAGCCCGGTCTTTGGCTTAGTAAGACGAAGCCCGATTAGTCACATTTCAACCCAACTTTCAATTCAGATATTGGTCGGAAAAATGCCCAATCCCCAACTCGATCATTGGTAAAATCTGGTCTTCAAAATCTTTCCAGTGACTAAATATTTTGGATTATAAAGGTTAAACGGAAAAGATTTCATAGTTGGAATCTGAAAATTCTTATAAAGGTATTAAAATAATTATCCATTCGGCAAGATTGTAATTTATGATTTGCAAATATTTAACCATAGTTGGGCCCATTTCCTCACAAATTAATTTGCAAAATAGTTGGCCCAAAAAAACCCAAATTAAATAATTAACCATAACCTGGCCCATTCCACACAAAACCCTAACCCTAAGTATAAATCAACACATTCAACATTTCCATCTTCCTTACCCAACCCGCCCAAAATGCAGATCTTTGTAAAAACCTTAACAGGCAAAACAATAACCTTAGAAGTCGAATCATCAGACACAATCGACAATGTGAAAGCCAAGATTCAAGACAAAGAAGGTATCCCACCAGACCAACAACGTTTGATCTTTGCCGGCAAACAACTCGAAGATGGCAGAACATTGGCAGACTACAATATCCAGAAAGAATCGACACTCCATTTGGTCTTACGCTTACGTGGGGGTGCTAAAAAACGCAAGAAGAAGACATACACAAAACCAAAAAAGATCAAACACAAACACAAGAAGGTGAAGTTGTCTGTCTTGCAGTTTTATAAGGTTGATGATTCTGGAAAGGTGCAGAGGTTAAGGAAAGAATGTCCAAATGGTGAGTGTGGTGCAGGAACTTTTATGGCCAACCATTTTGACAGACATTATTGTGGTAAGTGTGGGCTTACATATGTGTATCAGAAGGCTTAGAAGATGATGAAGGAATGAGGTATTTTGACAGTAAATAAAGGGTAATGATTATTTGAGAATTGTCTTATATTTTTTTGATTTTGAGAGTAGCTCAGCTAATCAATATTTTGATCCTTAATGTTTTTATTATCTATTTGCAGGTTATATCATATTTTGGCACTTTTTGGATCATGAAAGTGAAAGCAAAGAAGATGAAGCTTTTTATTAGTAGTTTTTTGGGTATGTAGTTGAACCTTTGAAAATGTAATTTCTATGAATTTATGCTTTTATGGTTATGGTTTTATGGACATATATATGATATCACTTTCTAGGTATTAAGAAATATATGTAATGGTGTTTGCGTCGAATATTCGTATTTCGGGGGACTTTTGATATGTTTTGATATTTGTACTCTGTTTTTTGTAGTTATTTAACCTTGCTAGATCATTTTTTTAGCTGTGTTAGGCACTTTTGGTTGTTTGAGTTAGAAATAACCAAAAATGAAGTTGGTTGAAATTTTCCGCATGCTGTTTTAAAATGTGCAGCCTTTTGGTTAACCTGCATTGTTTTAAATTGGCGACGGCTAGGCTGAGGCCGGTATTATACGAGTGTGATTATTGGGTATTGTTGTAACTATATATAGGTATTTATGTAGTAGTTCATATTTTGTATGTAGGGCTTTGATGGAATTTCTGGCTATTGATTGTTGTATTTGGTTTGTTTTTTTATTTGATGGACTTTTTTTAGTTTCTGTGAGCTTTTTGGTTTACTGTTCACTATTTAAAAAGCCATTAACGTTGTATTTTCCGGCTTGTTAGCATATGGACTCGATTTGATCATCTGAATACTTCCTTAGGACGCATGACATATGATGCCTAGCTTGATACTTTGTTAATCGCATTACTTGTAGATTGTTTCTGCTTTATAGTTGCATTTCTAATACTGGTGACTTGATAGTTTTACATACCAAGTATTTATTTATCTCTTTAGGTTCACTTTTAGCCTTCTAGGTTTTTTGGTTGACGTGAAGGCAGTAGGCCAGTAGTCATGCAAAAATGTCGTCTGTCATTAATCACCAATGTCGTCTGTAAGTTCTGCTTGAGCTCCTTTGCAAAAATGTGTCTTCGTGATGCTTACATATGTTTCTAGCCCCGATTGGTTTTTGAATGGTGAATATCCATTAGAGTAAGAAATGGCAGACCTGTAACATCCAAACACCCTTTTATGAAGGGAATCAGGATTTAAACTCAGATGTGGGGTTTTGGTGAAGTTGTATAAGGGTCTATTAAGGATTGGAGATGATCCCTACTTTTTATTTTATTTTTTAGTCTAATTCGAGTACATTCGGTTGTAGCAACTTGTTTCTGCCATTATGCTTATTTTTTAAGTGTGTACAAGGAGAGTAATTTTCAACTAGGAAGGATGGACTCCGATGAAGTGTCTAGCATAAATGGTCTAGATATGTGGGAATGATCGTTTGATCAAATTAGGTGTGGCATTAGAAGACTTGTCGATACATTTTACAAATGATATATCACATTTCTTAAGCTATGTGGACTTGAAGTCTTGGATGCTTATCTATTTCTTATAGTGATAGTGTGCTTTGTATAATAAGCTTCTTGCCTTTCCTGATAAAAAGAACACATCTTCGATCTGATTTTCTAAACAAACTTTGGTTTTTCTATCAATAGAAGCTTGTATATATTGCGGTATCTTTTTGCTAGTCCAATATATCGATAAGCAAATCTGATCACAAATGTTTAGTGAAAGCTTGACCTTTTTGATTTAAACTTATAGAAGCCAGCATATAAACTAGATATTTTCAAGCCAATGCAGAAATTAAAGCTCCACAGTCCACACTAACCAACCCCTTTAAAGTTTAAACTAAATCTTGTTGATGAAAACTTATTTGGTTCTACGGAAGGTGTTAATGAGAGTCTCGATGCGATTAGCACATGATCACCAGGGGTAAGAAACAGATAGATTATGAACCAAAAAACACTAGCAGTCAACCCCACAGCACCTGCAAATATCTGTGCATTATGAACCAAACCAAAATCTGGCGGCTTAGGTAGAGGTGCCATAGAAAGGTAACCAACTTTGGGTCAAACTTCTGTTTTAGATAATCAACTCTTCCTGGAGAGTACATCACTGCACTATTGAATCATGTTTTCCTTATAAGTTTTTAAATAAAATCTTTATGAGGCACCTCTACAGATATTTTTTACAAAACTTTATAAATCAACTTTTATAAGTTTTCTATATGAGTTTTCCTTTAGCTATCGATCGGATCATTGGTAAAATCCGGTCTTCAAACCCTTTCCAGTGACTAAATATTTTGGATTATAAAGGGTAAACGGAAAGGATTTCATAGTTGGAATCTGTAAATTCTTATAAAGGTATCAAAATAATTATCCATTCGGCAAGATTGTAATTTATGATTTGCAAATATTTAACCATATTTGGGCCCATTTCCACAAATTAATTTGCAAAACAGTTGAGCCCAAAAAAGCCCAAATTAAATATTTAACCATAACTTGGCCCATTCCACACAAAACCCTAACCCTAAGTATAAATCAACACATTCAACATTGCCATCTTCCTTACCCAACCCG